>CM022670.1:1888366-1920866 GCA_012295275.1 Chrysomallon squamiferum
CAGTTTTTCCCGTTTATGCATTTAAAAGATATATCATGAATGTAACTAATGCTTCAGTGAATCTGTCTTTGTATCCATAATCTATGCATAGCTGTTGGCCTATCTAGCTATTTACCTGTCTATTTTCAATCAATCTCGCTTTTTCTATTTAAAAATATATACATTTTTGGTATATATATTTCTTTTCTATCTTTGATATATCCGAATACTTATATTTGTTAATGAATTAATTTAATGAACTCACAATGATATACAGAAACGGTTCTTTTGGCCTGTCTGTCTATATATCAGTCAGTGTCATACATATCAAAAATACATGAATTTTTGTATATGCCTTTCTATCTTTGATATATCTGAATACTTATGTGTGTCAATGAATTAATTTAAAGAACTCACAATGGTGTACAGAGACGGCTCTGGAGTTCTTCTCTTCACGTTTACCATTCCCAGGAACAGTGGCAGAAGACCGTCACGCCCTCCCACGAAGTTGTATCTGCAGAACAGAGAGAGGTCTTTGTTTCCAGTGTTTACCGAGGGGCGTGGGTGTGATACAAAATGAACGTATGAGAAAGATATTCAGAGTAAATAACACTGGTGATGTTCCAGAATTAAAAGAAAAATCATTTATGTCGCAAACAATAAATATCTTAAGATAATTCTTTCTTCCTATGGATTCTTTTTTTTTTTTTTAATTATTATTATTATTATTATTATATCGATTATTATTTTTATTTATTTATTTATTTTATTCATTTATTTTGTATTTTGTATTTTTATTTTTATATTTTTTGGTAGCCAATCAGTTTAACTGAACTGAGAGAACAACCTTAGTTACACCAGTTACTGGGCACTGGTTTTTATGCAGAACTAGCGAAATGCATCCACCAACACGAATCAATCGAACATCCCACTGAATTTGAAAAACCTTTTATGGAAGTTCACTCAGCGTTGAGCGTAACTGACGTACCTGCTTGATATGAACGTGATTGTGTTGACAACACCGAAAGCAGAAACACCAATACACGGCACTATGAACCACTTGGCAAAACCAAGACCTTTCTCTCCGAAAATCTAAAAAACCAAAAACAAATAACAATGACAAAACAAGCGAAAAAACTTTTAAAAAAAACAACCAATAAATAAAAAAAATAAAAAAAATAAATAAATAAATAAATAAATAAAATAAATAAATAAATAAATAAATAAATAAATAAATAAATAAAAAAATAAAAAAATAAAAAAATAAATAAAAAAAAATAAAAAAAATAAATAAAAAAAAATATATAAATAAAAAAAAATAAATGTATAAATAAATAAATAAAACAAAATAAAATAAATAAAATAAAATAAAATAAAATAAAATAAAATAAATAAATAAAATTAAATTAAATTAATTAAAATTATATAAATAAACAAACAAATAAATAAATAATAAACAAATAAATAAATAAATAAATAAATATCTGTGTGATAATAATAAACATCTGTTGTAAAGACACTACTTAGATAACTAGAAATAGTCGTACAAATCTGATAATACTGAAATAAAGACATTTTATAAATCGTTTTTTTTTCTCATACTCTTCTTCTGTAACCAATACATAAAAATATAAAAAATAAAAAAATAAATAAATAAATAAATAACAATTAAAAAAATAAAGAAACAAACAAACAAAAACTGTTCATCTTAAGTAGTCGTATCAGTTTACGTATCAATTCGACTTCATCCTAAATTGGGCGAATAAATGTTTTTTTTATTCATTATTCAGTTCAGATAATATTTACATTTTACTGAAATGAACTTGGATTAAACTTTTTAACTGAAATTAGTATGAACGTTATTAACGGCATATACTCTTTGTAAAATTATAATTTTAGATCGGATATAACATGATCAAAAACTATGTCCCAACCCACCCTAACTTTTTGTAAAGGAAAACGTAACGAACTGTTCAAACAGAAAGTTACTTACAACCGCAACAGCAACACCCGATAAAATCTCTTCGTTAGTTAGGACGACGTGGTAGGCAACGATCACCAAAAGGTAGACGACTGCCGGCACAGAGAGTCCAACTAGGATTGCCAAAGGTAGCACTCTGTAAAATAATGAATGATGTCATTCGTTCATGCTAGATTTCAAATAATGAACATTAAAATAGTAATGAAACAGAAAAAGAAAAAGAAGAAAAAGCCCAACACAAAAAAACCCCCTGCAAAACCGCCCCCCCCAAAAAAAACACACACAACAACAACAGATTAATTATTAATAATATACACGATTATACAGGAATGTTAATTTTAATGACTAGGACTCGAAAAGGATAAAATTTAATTACGCACATTTTAATGGTTTTTATATAATTCTCGCAAATACATACATGCACATATATACGTACATTTAGACAGACAAACAGACAGAAAAACATAGACGGACACTCACGTCCTGAATCCTTTTTACTAACAAGGATTCTTCGTTTCGTACTCACTTTTTCGAGTTTCGAATTTCTTCCAGACCCGTGTTTGCACTGTCCCTTAAAATGATTTCATATAGTTCAAGTTTCATAATAATACTAATACTACTACTACTACGACTACTACTAATACTACTACTAATAATAACAATAATAATAATAATAATAATAATAATAATAATAATAATAATCATAATAATAATAATCATAATCATAATCATTATGTATATAATAATAATAATCATGATCATAATAAAACAATACTACTACTACTACTACTACTACTACTACTACTACTACTACTGCTTCTGCTATTACTAAGACTACTTGTGTTTCGGATATTTCGGAATTTTCGGATTTTGGATTGCAAGGTGAGAGAATATGATCTAAGTATAACCTGGAAATCGACGTGCATTTGATAATTTTGTACATAAAATAAAGTTTGGATACTCTTGTAAACCATCGGAAAACCATTTGTTATCACTATTTTGGAGCTTTTTCTGATTTCGGAATTTCGAATTCCGGTAGAAATAGCAGTAGTAGCAGTAGAATCAGTGCTATAATATAAACAGGAATAAAAACAGCTGTTGTAGTAATAATAGCAGTAAGTGTTGCTGTAGTAGTAATGGTAATTGCAGTATTATTACTAGACAATAGTTGTTGTATTGGATGTAGAATATCAATATCATGTTTTATGATTTTATCGTCAGAACCTATTATATCGTAATAATATTTAGCAGATAATAACTTGTGATGTACACAAAGCTTAAATGCTTTTGTTTTTGTCGACCTACAAACGTAAGTTGAATATGTTGTTTTCTCGGTCTATTGCCTTTCATCTTTTGTACAAAAAATACACAAAAAAACAACAATGTGCCAGCTTCCACTAACACTAATCAGCTTGTTATATTATTGTCAATTTGCAATGCTTTATTTGTAGGGAAAAAAGAACAAAGAGGAACTTTGCATATTAGTACTTGAAATAAAGCGCGGAGGTTTTTAGGTCAGTTATGTATTTATAGCACTGAATGAACGCAATAAGGGAATAATCAAAATCACCAGCCTAGAAACGCATACCAACACGAATAGAAAGCCATAGCAAGACCGCCTGGGGTAAGGTTCTCGGGTTCAAATGGGCGATACAAATTCTCGTTTTTACCTGAATGAACGAGAAAACAAACCTGATTTGGATTCATCTCGATGACACACTCAAACTGCTCTCTGAATTTGTTTCTGTTATTGTATGCTGTATATATATATATAAATTAAATTAGGTATCTAGCAATATGAAAATTATAAACGCATAAATAAACAAACAAATAAGAGTGTATTTATGAACTATCTTCAACTAAGGTTGTTTCTGTTTTGCTGTATGACTTTTATATAATTTTTAAATCAAATTTATTATTTTGTATATTCTATAGCTTTCTATCTTATCCTCTACATAAATAAATGTTAAGTCTGAGAGAAAGAGAAATAGACAGAAATATATAGATAGTGATATTGTTAGCGAGACAGACACAGAGAGAGAGAGAGAGAGAGAGAGAGAGAGAGAGAGAGAGAGAGAGAGAGAGAGAGAGAGAGAGAGAGAGAGAGAGAGACGAAATAGAGAAAGCGTTATCTAATCAACTCAGTACAAGATACAGCTTTTACCTTGTACAAGATGTATAATTCCAGCAATAATTATTATTGCAAGAGCACACAGTTTGCATACTGTTGATAACACCTGAAGTTTGGATCCAATCTTAACACTTGCGCTGTTAGCCGCGATAATGATCACTAAATGTGAAAATTAATGTACATGTAATTTTTCTATCGTCATGTCAAAACAGAAAATCAATCTCTAAAACTCACTATCTCAAAACTTATGACAAATAAAATGTTTCATGGCTTTCTTGATTGTTATAGTTCTTGTTGTAGTAGTAGCAGTAGTTACTATTATTATTATTATTATTATTATTATTATTATTATTATTATTATTATTTTCATGATAGGCACCAAAAAATATTTTATAATAACATTGCTATTGATAATAAGGCTGTAGACATAGGATGCTGAATTCAACATTAGAGCAAAGCATACGTCTCACTAACCAACCACTAACTATAGAAGAATAAAACAGAATGAACAGAGAGAGAGAGAAGAGAGAGAGAGAGAGAGAGAGAGAGAGAGAGAGAGAGAGAGAGAGAGAGAGAGAGAGAGAGAGAGAGAGCATGAACATTTTACTTAAAACAACTGCTGCCAGTAATTTTTTTGCATTAGATGGAATCATTTCTGGGCAGAAAAGGAAAAACGGTCTGACCAAATACTCGGAAACTGCGACGCAGGCAACTATACAGCCAAGAGGTCGAAGCAGAATGAGGTTAGCCCAGGAACACATAAAACCCAAACCATCTCCGAAAGCTTCTTTTATGTACAGATAAGTTCCTCCTGACTTAGGAATAAGTGTGCCTGTAGAAATATGTAATTGTATGTATCTATATATGTGTATATATATGTGTGTGTGTGTGTGTGTATATATATATATATATATATATGAGTGAATGCGTGTGTTGTATTATGTATAAATATAATAATGTATATATATTTTAATGAATGTATGTTCGTCGCTGTTTGTATATTACTGATAATTTACATATGTATCATTACACAAATTCTTAAATTCAGTTTATATAAATTTGGTATTAAGAATCTCCTTCAGTTAACAAACAAAATTTAAAATGTTTACCTAGCTCTGCGTAACAAACTGCACCAAAGTAGCTGATGACGGCGCACGAGATCCACACAATCAGGGAGACACCAAGAGACGATCCTGAACCCTGCAGGACTGCACTGGGGCTTACGAATATACCAACTCCGATAATTCCTCCAGTGATATAAGCGGTGACTTGAAAAAAGCTGAGATGTCGTTTGATTTGTACAGGATGGTTGGCCGACATTTTTTTTTAAGTCCTATGTCTACGTATATCTACACAGGTATCTAGATATAAATTTAATAAATCTGATCCCTCTCCATTCATCTGTTGAACTAGAACTGCATTTAAAAAAAAGGCTTAGTGGTCCGTAGATACATACTATTTATACTATTTGAATATTCAGTTTTGGAAATGTAATTAACCAAAGTATTGAATTCGATTGTAGTTTTACCGGTGATGATTAAAATAAGCACAGCACCGATACAGTCATTGCAATGGGACACATTATTCGTTACAAACAAAGCCATCTGCATTTCTGAATGTATTCTTGTATAGTGACAGAACAAAACTGAAACAGATGCGAACGTTATGCGTACGTGTCTTTTATCATTATTATTATTATTTCGGAGTACGTTTAATAGATGCACTCACCAAATATAATGTAGAATTGATGTTATCCAGTACAATACGTGGAAACCACAAGTACTTTTACTAATTCGTTCAGTTCAGGAAAAACACTGAATTCACATCTGTCTTATCGCAGATGATGTGTCAGTCAAAGTAAATCAATTTATAAGTTATCTTTTTTCCTTGATAGGCTATAATGAACAATAAAAAATGTCTCCCTTTTCTTCCCCCCCGTTTCCCATATTTCTCTTTTTTATAGATTTATCGAAAACCTTGTTTACAGACAAAGGGTGTTTCATACATACATACACACTAAACTAAAACACTGATATACACGCGTTTTCTGCACTTTTAATATATATGTTATCGTGTGGCTGTTTGGGTGTGTGTGTGTGCGTGCGTGTGTGTGTGTGTTCGTCTGTCTGTGTGTGTGTGTGTATATGTCTGTGTGTGCATGTGTATATATATATTGATAATAGTAATTTCTTATTATTCTTTCTAGTCACAAAATATCAAGTTAAGCAGTTTCAACTGAGACTTGAGGTGTTTTCCCCTCGTCTTCCCTCGCTCTCTGATATGTAACGTTGTCGTGTTGTTGATATTTGTTTGTGTGCAGGTACCACGGTTAATAATAACAATAACAAAATTAGTATTTCATCAGCGCAACGAATATAAGCTATACATTGTATCTTAAGCAAATCAGTCTGAAAAGATGTTTATGGTGAAGGGGCAAACGGCTCAGTAATTCAGACCTGTGTTAGGTTAGGCGTCTGGCCCCAGTCTCACAATCACACACAAATCAGATTTCTTGGCACAAGCAAGAGAAATTATTCACGTAAATCTACGACAATCAACAGCTGAAACATTCCTTTCGCAGAAAAAACTTCCATAGTTTGATTCCTTTCCTATGAAAACGATGACACTAAATAAGGAGAAATGTGAATTTTGTAAAAATCAGAAAGAAAGCAATCAAAGAGATTTAAGGAACTATGTTTATCGGCTTCTTTTCTTGGGCTGGAAGGAAAGCTTTGAGTACCAAGTATATATTAGTCGCCGATTGGGCGAAATTGATTTATATAATTTATGTATTTGTTGTAAATTATTGTATATATTACATTTTATTCCCAACATATAACCCGTGTGGGGATGCATTTTGAAATACAAATAGATATCATAGTCTCTCTCTCTCTCTCTCTCTCTCTCTCTCTCTCTCTCTCTCTCTCTCTCTCTCTCTCTCTCTCTCTCTCTCTCTCTCTCTCTCTCTCTCTCAGAGTATAGAAATATAATTAAAATCGCTTTTATGTAATGAATTATGAAATTATCAACTAAAAAATTATTATAATATTTATTTTATTACACTATCAAGATTCAAAAATAATAATAACATTCTCTTTATTATAAAATATATATCAGCTGACTTATATTCATTTAAATTACCGTTATCATAAGTTCAATACAAAATTGTTCTCATAACTAAACCTAATGTGTTATCATTTATAACAAGTTCTATATAATACTGTTATTATAAGTAATATATTGTTATCGTAACATATTATACTTTTTTCATAAATACTAAATTATGCTTTTATCATATATTATATTACGAATATTTTTCAATAATATATGATATATTATACAAGTATTTTATTAAACTATTGTTCATGACGATAAACATTTTGTTTGATAAATACGAAAATAACTGTAATAAATATTTTACTCAGTATATATATATATATATAAAAAAGTAACTGTGCATGATACAATTTTGCATACAATTACATATTTTCGAAAATCAGAGAAAGGAAAAATAATTGCATATTCATCAAAGCACTGTCTTCGATATTTTGGTCAAGGTTCACTCCTTGCACATTCATTTCATGTGCAGGGTGAAAAAATGTGTGTTTTGACTGTTTTGCTGCTACATGATATTTATACACGCTGTTTTTGAAAATGAAAAACACACAATGGTTGCTTCACCATTTGCAACTTTGAAAAGCTCGGCTGTTTAGCAGAATATGTCAGGCCACGTCTTTCTTGCAAAGCCTGTTTGAACGCTAATGGCGGTCACACAACATATTCACTCTACATAGTGTCTAGCGTTAGCACGTAAAGAGTTGACATTTCAGTAAATAAACATTTATAACAGACTGCCAAACATCACCAGCTCACAGTTACTTTTTCCCCATTAGTACACACACACATACACACACACAGACACACACACACACACACACACACACACACACACACACACACACACACACACAGACACACACATATCCTGTGCGCAGCTAACAAAAATCAATAAATGTTGAACTTTAACCAATAAATATAGTCAGCTTTATATAAAACAAACAGTAATTACTTAACTTAACATGAAAATACATTCTGTCTTATTATATATACAAAAAATAAAATAAAATAAAATAAAATAAAATAAAATGATTCCGCTAAATTAAAACAGCAATGTTTAAATTATATTATGAATATTTTGTAATTAGTTTAAAAGTTAAGATCAGGTTTAAAAAACAAAACAAATAAAACCATACGTAACAATTTTTAAAAAATACAGGTCCTGAACAATTCTTAGGACTACACAAACTTGATCAGAATCAAATATTTTGACTATACAAGGCTATAAAATATGATGTTTTAACTCAAAAACACATAAGAATAAAAATGATCATTCATTGTTGATCTCGTCTGTTGAAAAATCACACAGAAGAAGTTTCTGGCATAGTGAAGTGATGAAATCTGAAAAAGAGAACGAAATGTTTTGTGTTTATGTTGTGTGTATTAAATATTTTTCGCTATTGTTGAGTCTCGTGTGGACAGAATACCAGTTTGAATAACCTGTAGAGTTTTGCTCTAAATACCGTAGTAACGTGACTATGGCAGTGCAC
Organism: Chrysomallon squamiferum; assembly: GCA_012295275.1. Classification (NCBI taxonomy): domain Eukaryota; kingdom Metazoa; phylum Mollusca; class Gastropoda; order Neomphalida; family Peltospiridae; genus Chrysomallon; species Chrysomallon squamiferum. The sequence goes on from CM022670.1 coordinate 1,897,065, forward strand.
CATACCGTTGTTAACATATTCTTTTTATATTGAAGTACAAACTGTATTATACACAACTTAAAATGGATATAGAAACACTTGGTTTTCATGTTATCAGTATTCAGTAGTAGTAAAACAAATTAATCTTTTTTTATAATTATACTTCTGTTACGGAGAGAGAGAGAGAGAGAGAGAGAGAGAGAGAGAGAGAGAGAGAGAGAGAGAGAGAGAGAGAGAGAGAGAGAGAGAGAGAGAGAGAGAGAGAGAGAGAGAGAGAGAGAGAGAGAGAGAGGGAGGGAGGGAGAGGGAGAGGGAGAGAGAGAGGGAGGAGAGAGAGAGAGAGAGAGAGAGAGAGAGAGAGAGAGAGAGAGAGAGAGAGAGAGAGAGGAGGAGGAGAGGGAGAGAGAGAGAGAGAGAGAGAGAGAGAGAGAGAGAGAGAGAGAGAGAGAGAGAGAGAGAGAGAGAGAGAGAGAGAGGAAATAACAGTTATTTTTTAATACTCTTTTGAAAATAATCATTGTGATTTCTTTTGTTATTTCTTCGAAATATTCAGTTAGCTAAAAGTGAATGTTCTTACTGTTGACTGCCATAGGTTTTCCACTCTTCCAGGATTTGCTTTGAGCGAGAAAGTAAATAGGGAGTCCGATCAGAGTTATTATGACAGGAATCAACATGTCTCTTGTTTTGTAGATGAATGCTGTGCTCGAAACCACGAGGAAAAAGCCTACGTAAATAACTGGAAACGGCCACGGAGTCTGCAAAAACATTCATGTTATTTTTATATCAATCCGCATCTCTACTCCATCCTTTCTCTGTAACAGTCTGTGTGTCTCTCTGTAACATGTAACACTCGTTCACAGACAGAAACATTCACAAATACACATTCATTACACTCGTCACACTACACATAACATTACTGCTGTTTTTAAAACAAGTTTATGCTTTCCAGCTGCAGATTACGGAAATCCTATCATTTTATCAGTCAAGAAAAGTATGTTTAATTATCATCTACACTTTGACATAGTCATTACGAATATAGATGTTGATACCTTGTAAACGTCTGGTGACGTTCCATACTTCTTTCTGATTCGGAAAAGACCCAGAATAGCAAGCGCCTCGCCAATGGCTTTGATGAACGAATAGCTTCCGATAATCGTGGCAAAGTCTGACATAGCCAGATACGCCACGGCAAAGAATAACTTAAAAGAAACAAGGAGAAGAAAAGTAAAATTTCTGAAATGACTATGTTTCATGACTTCGTACAATCTTTGAAATTTTTTCGGATTGAATAAAAAATTTAATCTTCTATTTTTAAAAACAAAAATATTTTATCAGTTAAACAACTGCAACACAGCTGGGTCTTTTCTTCATAATATTATGATATGCTAGAAAATATTAGCTGAATTTTTAAAATGCTTTATGTTGAATAAGTGTTTGCATAGTGTTATAAGGATTTAATGAGTTACACACTGTAAATCTAAGGTTCAGTATTTAATAAATGATTGAATAAAATCTGAGTCTTTTATTCCGGTAGAAATATGCGAAAAATTGCATAACGTTGGACAAACTGCAATACATTTTTTAATTACTGATCTTGATTAGTGTGTGGTGTGAGGGTATCTCTGAGTAGCCAAACCAGATCCGAATGAAATCTCGCTATCGGAGGTAACGTAATTTGCATGAATTCAAAATGGCCTCAGTACAATCTGTGAGAGCCGTTATCTCCTAAACAGTCCAACAGAAGGAAAGGATTTTGTTTTATTCACACAGGCAGTAATTTATTTATACTTTACCATTGCGTACAGGGAAGGTTCTGGAGTTTTCCTTTTGACGTTGACCATCCCTAGAAAGCGAGGAAGCAGTCTATCCCGCCCTGCCACAAAGTTATATCTGAAACAACGTCCATTTTAATTAATTATTTTTTTTTTTTTATTTTTTTTTATCTTATTTATTTTTGTGGAGGAAGAGATGCTGACATAAACACATCATCATAATTATACGTCTGAAAGAATCTTATTTAAAAATAATGAAATATAGCGCTTCACCGTTTTAAGTGAAAACAACAAGAAAAAAGCTGTTACATTAGGTTTCATAGACACACAAAGGTATAATTACCTGCTTGATACAAAAGCAATAGCGTTGACGATCCCTGAAGCAGAGATTCCTATACACGGAACTATCATCCATTTAGCAGCAAATCCAATACCTCTTTCTCCGAATACCTAGAATAACAAACGGGTAGAAAACATAAAAAAATCTACAGGTCACTGACCAGTTCTAAAAAAAAAATCAATACTTTAACGACAATGGTCAACAGGGTACAAACTGTTAATAACACTTTTAAAAATAATTTATAGAATCATAGCCATACTGTTAATGGAACTATTTTTTTTTTTTTTTTTTTTATTTTTTTTTTTATTTTATATAAATATATTAGTAAAATAATTATGATCCAGTTATGACACACTTACAACAGCTACGGCTACCCCAGACAAAATGTCGTCGTTGCTGAGGACGACATGATACGCGACAATAGCCAGTAAGTAGACAACAGTTGGAATAGTGAGGCCGATAAGGATAGCCAAAGGTAGCACTCTAAAATATTGTTTAGAAAAAAAAATGTAAAAAGAGCGACAACTCTTGAAAAGAAATATTTCAAGCACAATCAATCAGAACAATAAAGAGTTAAACAGTGTGTGTGTGTGTCTGTGTGTGTGTGTGTGTGTGTGTGTGTGTGTGTGTGTGTGTATATATATATATGAAAATAAAATTAAGGAAAGGCACTCTAAAACCAAATAATTTAAAAACATAGCTAGATATGTATTTCCATCTGATCGTTGATTCACAAACTGTATGTTATGTGCCTGTACTGTTACACACAGTAAAAACACAAATAGAAACTACAGCTGTAATCGTGTTGACTTTCCTTTTACAAACACTAGCAGTGACATTTCGTTGTTGCAGTGTCAAACTTTTTAAAGCCTAACAGAGATGAATGAAAATCACACCGTCACTTGTATTTATGATAATTGCGAATAAATAATCTCGATAGCATATATACAGTTACATGCCACTGCACAGCACAATATGAAGCTTTAATAATGATAAAGTACTAGGGAATAATACCTAGTTTAGTAGTGTATACAGTAAGGAATTGAAAATATACTAATGGCTTTGTAATTTATAAATGTTTTCTGTATTCTACAGATATGTTATAATATGCTTACCTTCGGGGATTTTTAATTTCCTCAATGCCCGTGTTTCCGTTGTCCCTTTTGATATATATATATATATATATACACACACACACACACACACACACACACACACACACACACACACACACACACACACACACACATATATATATATATATATATATATATATATATAAAATTAACAGAAAAGAATAATATGTAAGTTAAAAAGTTTGTAATATCAGTTAACAGATTGTTATAAATCAAACATTAAACATCTGTAACGACATGTAAAATACTCGCTATATTCAGATGCTCATTCATATCTCAAACAATTTCCATTCAATACAACGAGATAATAGTAAGTCCTTATTACCTTATTCTTCTATGTATACATTAATATCTTTTGTCAGGCTTGTGTAACGAAATAATGTATATAGTGTTAATATGTCAATTTAAAAAAAAAAAAAAAAAAAAAAAAAAAAAAAAAAAAAAAAATAAAAACAATTCAAACACAAAACACTTCAGTTTCACTGCACGGACAGACAAAAAAAAAAAAAAAATAAAAAAAAAAATAAAAAAAAATAAAAATAAATAAAATGCATTCACATTTAACCTTTCAGTTGCTTACTCACTAATCACCTTTTACCCAATGACTGAATAAAGTAATCAGTGGCTATCTGGATCTCACTCACTTACCTATTACCTATAATTATTCCCTTTATGAAACTAAACGGTGTAAATATTTTAATGGTTACTCACCATCCCATGAAAGCGTACCAACCAGCATAAAAAGCCATGACAAAACCTCCTGGTGTCAGGTTTTCAGTTTTAAAAGGGTGAGCAAGATTTTCGTAATTACCTGTACAGCATAATAAGTATAGAAAGAGAAAAGAATTACAGTGATGCTAGTCGAAAAAATGGTAAAACATTAAAAAGAACAGCAACGAGAATAACAAGATTTAGAATGACTGAAACCATACGTATATATGTATGTGTGAATGTCTATATGCTTATTTATTCAAGCGTCTTTCTATGTATAAAGGTTTATTTTATTTATATGTTTATGTATGTTTTATGTATGTATATATGTATGTATGTATGTATGTATGTATATGTGTAAGTGTCTCTAGCTGTATATGTCTTTGTTTTATTTAAATCTTGCAAAACAAAAACGTTAATTTAAAATTACATACCTTGCGCTAAATATATTATCCCCACTATTATTATCGTAGCTAATGCCAAAAGTTTGCAGATTGTTGAAAGTATCTGTAGTTTGGAGGCAATCTTCACACTTGCACTGTTAGCCATGATGGTGATACCTTAATGAAATACAAAAAATAGTATTTATTTATCTTGCAGCACAGTTTATAAAGAACATGCCATCAATATAATAACACAAGAGAGTGAAAAGGATTCTAAAGCGTATTTCATAAAGATCGCAATATTCATACATGACAGAGATCATAAAGCGTGTATGTGAAAGAGATAATGGTAATCATTGACAGGGAACTCAACACTCGTACGATGCATACAACAAACAAAAATAATACTTCAGTTAGAAGACAACAATCATACTTGACAGAGAACTCAATACTCGTACGATACATACAACATAAAACTAGTACTTCACAGAGACAACAACAATTATACGTGACAGGTAACTCAACAATCGTTATCTCACAGAGACCAAAACAATTGTACATGACAGAGAACACATCAGTCGTACCTGAAAGTGAACACAACACTCGTACGTGAAAGTGAACACAACACTCTTACGTGAAAGAACAACAACAATTATTCGTGAAAGGTCAAAATCTTATCTGAAAGTGAACACAACACTCGTACGTGAAAGTGAACACAACACTCGTACCTGAAAGTGAACACAACACTCGTACCTGAAAGTGAACACAACACTCGTACCTGAAAGTGAATACAACACTCGTACCTGAAAGTGAATACAACACTTCTACGTGAAAGGGAACACAACACTCGTACCTGAATGTGAATACAACACTTCTACGTGAAAGGGAACACAACACTCGTACCTGAATGTGAACACGAAACTCGTTTGTGAAAGTGAACACCAGACTCTTACGTGAAAGTGAACACAACACTCGTACCTGAAAGTGAACACAAAACTCGTACCTGAAAGTGAACACAACACTTCTACGTGAAAGGGAACACAACACTCTTACGTGACAGTGAACACAAAACTCTTACCTGAAAGTGAACACAACACTCGTACGATACATACAACGAAAACTAGTACTTCACCTGAAAGGGAACACAACAATTAGTCGTCACAGAGACCAAAACAAAGTGAAGAGAACAAAACAGTCGTACCTGAAAGTGAACACAACACTTCTACGTCAAAGGAAACACAACACTTGTACGTGAAAGTGAACAAAACAAAACTCTTACCGTTCGTGAAAGTGAACACAACACTCGTACCTGAAAGTGAACACAACAACAACACTCGTATGTGAAAGTGAACACAACACTCGAACCTCAAAGTGAACAACACTCGTTCGTGAAGTGAACACAAACTCGTACCTGAAAGTGAACACAACACCTCCTACGAAAGTGAACAAAGGAACACAACACTCGTTCGTGGAAGTGAACAGAACACAACGCGTACCTCAAACTGAAACAACACCGTTCGTTCGTGGAAGTGAACACAACACTCGTACCTGAAAGTGAAAACAACACTCGTTCGTGAAAGGAACACAACAATGAACACAACACTCGTACCTGAAAGTAAACACAACAAAAATGTCACAATACCTGAAAGTGAACACAACACTCGTACGTGAAAGTGAACACAACACTCGTACGTGAAAGTGAACACAAAACTGATACCTGAAAGTGAACACAACAGTCGTACCTTACAGGGAGCACTTCGTGACAGAGTACTGTCAACTCGTACGTAGGAGGCAAAAACAACAGTCGTACGTCAAATTCGACACAGAACAGCAATCCCCTACTGAAAAGACAATACTGATTTCTGACAGAAAACACTCGTACTTGGAAAAGAACACGACTGTCATATGTCGGAGAGATCACGACACTGTGCTCTCAGAGAACACAACGCTCGTTCGTGGCAGAGAGTACAGCATTCTTATCTCACAGATATCAGAACTCTCGTACGTTACAGAAACATCAACCCTCGTACATGACATAGAACACACCAGTCATATGTCACAAAGAAAAAGACGGTAGTACTTCAAAAAGAACAAAATAACGCATCACTCCTATGTGAAAGAGAACACGACACTCGAACTTCACAAAGATCACAATTCTCATAATATTACAGAAACCACAGCACTCGTATCTCGCAAAGGACACAAAGATCTTACTTCACAGAAATCACAACATTTATTCGTCAATGAACAAAACACTTGCAAGTCTAATAGAAAATGATTCATACGTCATAGAGTTTAAGGCATTGGTATCTCACAGGACACATTTGTACGAAGAGAGAAGAATCACAATACTTGAACATTTTCTTTCATCACCGTGATCATGATACACGTACTTCAAAGAACAAATCATAATAATAATCGTAAATTACAAAGAAATCACAAGAGATATATATCATGAACAGCACTGACGGTGATAGAGATGATGGCGGTGGTGGTATTAAAGGTGACAATGATGAGGTTGTTATTGGTGATACTTTTCTCAGTTCTTACATAAAACAGCGCATGCCAGCAGCTTTGTAGCTTTAGGTGGAATCAGCTCTGGACAAAAGAGAAAGAATGGTCGGAGGAAATATTCTGCAGCTGCAAGACTGGCTACAACTGAAGCAAGAGGTCGTACCAAGACCAAGTGAGCCCAACAGCACATGAATCCTAAAACGTCGCCAAACGCCTCTCTTACATAAGTGTACGTTCCACCTGATTTAGGAACAAGTATTCCTGGAAATTAATAATATATATTATTTAGCTATCTATATTTTTATTCATATGCTAATTAAACTTGAGATTATAAATAATTTAAAAACTAAGAAGAAGATAACTTTTTCATATTTAATAATAATAATAATAATCATAATAATCATAATAATTATAATAATAACAGTAATAGTAACAGTAGTAATAAAAGGAAGAGACAATGAAAAAGAAGACAGCTAGATTATTTCAAAATACAAGTTTAAAACAATATATATATATGACTGAAAATTATCTGTAAATCGACACATGTTAAGACATTTTTTTTTAAATGTTTTTTTATTTATCCACAGCTTGTGATATTTGCTTTATTTTACTCATTATATATGATTCACCAACGACTATAATATTATTGCTTTGCCTTAACCTTGAAAAAAAAAAATCATCTACAAGGTGCACATACCTAGCTCTGCATAACAAAGCGCACCAAAGTAACTGATGACGGCGCACGAGATCCACACAATCAGGGAGACACCAAGAGACGATCCTGAACCCTGCAGGACTGCACTGGGGCTTACGAATATACCAACTCCGATAATTCCTCCAGTGATATACGATATAACTTGAAAGAGGCCAAGCTCACGTTTCAAACCTCGTCGTTCCGTCATATTATATATCTGTGATAAGAACTAAGAAAACAAAGCTTTATATTTATATCAGCTTAAGATGAAGTTGCGAATGTTATTACATTTGACGATATCTCTGCTCGTTTTCATTCTAACTTTTGTCTAATATGAATATATAAGTTTCTGTATTGTAATAATGAGAAGGCCTTTTTGCAAGTCACGCTACATCTCACTCTTTTCCACGAAGAGCACCGGTCATTTTCTGTGCACGTTGCCATAAGAGAGAAAACTCTAAGATCAGGGATACGTTTTCACGTGGACCTGACTGGAATGAAAAACGTCCAAATTGGTTCTGCAAAGAGGATTGAATATACGACCCGTCATAACTCTAAGACGCTCAGAGCTTAGATTATTATTATTTTTTTTATTTGGTTCTTTTTGTAGTTGTCATGTTCAAAATAAACAGTTTAGTTCAATATTACCATTCTGACAGCATAACAAATTACGTTTATGTGGGTGTTTGTACATTTGTATTCACAGCATTAACAATAAATTAAGACGAATAATTTTAATGACATTTAAAATTCAGTAATATACATAAGTATTTCACTGTCATATTACAAATAACTTGCATACGTATTTCACTGTCATATTACAAATAACTTACATAAGTATTTCACTGTCATATTACAAATAACTTACATGAGTATTTCACTGTCATATTTCTAATAACTTGCATAAGTATTTCACTGTCATATTACTAATAACTTACATAAGTATTTCACTGTCATAATACTAATAACTTTACTGAACAATACATTAAAGATGTATTTAAAATATTCGTGTACAAGAAATAAAATAAAACACTTATTTTCGACGATGTTCAGCCTCCTTTGTCACGCTTGTCATTTCAACGTTCACAGAATGGCTGGACGTGATGGCGCAAATACAAAACACGTCTAAAACATGATACTTCTCAAACAAATGACCTTGTAATTTTTTTTTTCTATGAAAGGAATGCTGCTGAAATATCTGGTACAGTTTTGTATTCTTAGAGCTTTTTTAGAGTAACGATAACAACAACAACAGTATCAACAACAACAATAATAATAAATAATAATAATGAAAAAAATGAAGATAATAATGACCATGAAAAACAGTAACAACAACAAAAATAATAATGATAATAATAATAATAACAATAATAATAACAGAAACAACAATAGCAATGATGATACTGACGATGATGATGATGATGCCACGGTGATGGTGGACGTCATGATGACGCACTGGATGATATTAACTAAGATGATAAAATAATGTGATAATACCGGTTATGTTTAAGAGTATTTATAGGCTATGATTAGCAGAAACAATCGAGATCAGCATCAAGAAAGATAGTAACGTATGGCATTTAATAAATACAATACTTTAAATATTATGAGTGATATTTTGATTTAAGGTGTGTCTGTAAAAACAGAGGAAGCCTGGGACAATAATGAGAGCAAGATCAATACTCATAAGCGCTCCTGTTGGGTTTATTTGTGCCCCTGCTCAGTTTCGTAGTACCTGTTTACATCAAGATTAGTTTTTCTGTATATGTGAAGAGCATGTATCACAGTATCTTCTTTCGTAATTTTCATTCAGTTAATAATGCGTGAACGTTATCTAAAAAAATCAGTTAATGTTAATTTTTATTATAGTTATATCGATATTCACTGAATTATGTTAGCATAGCTTTGTTCTATTTACATTCACTGAATTATGCTGTTACTCTCGCAGATATACTATTCATGATAACACTTTCATATAATTACATTCAATAATAATTTTAAAAAGTAATCTCTCTCTCTCTCTCTCTCTCTCTCTCTCTCTCTCTCTCTCTCTCTCTCTCTCTCTGTGTGTGTGTGTGTGTGTGTGTGTGTGTATATATATATATATATATGTATGTATTTTTTGTGTATGTATGTATGTGTGTGTGTGTATATATATACACATATATATATATACATACACACGCATATATATATCCCTTTATCTATTTCCCCCATTAAGTTTTATCTTGTACATAAATAGTCTAGCTGTTTTAAACTTGATACTCTATTGTGGTTGCTATCTATATTATTAATCTTAACAGCAGTAATAGTTACACAAAAATGTTAGTTGATTATATATGAAAGCCAGCTTGTTTCTACACTTATTTACGCTGTTTGTTCAGCGTGTTATTCAGTGTAAACAGATAGGTACGCTGTACTGTCTGGGTCACGCCACTGTGATTCTCAGAGATAACTCTATAGTTTATTCACACCGGTGTTGTTTACGCGAGACTCGACAATGGCCGGCAAAAATTCGGAGGACGAAACTGACGGAGCGACGCTTCAGTATATACACAACAGGGCTATAGACGTCGTTCGAAAACTGAACGAAGTTGACGTCAGAAGCGATCCACGTCTACGATGCGTTCGGTTCTACCAGAGTCAGAGTCAGCTCAGCCTGTCTGACCGTCCTGTCATTGTCAACGTACAGCTGAGCTCCAGCAAGCCGGTACATAGCAAATGGATACGTCAAATAACGTACGCAATAGACCAAATCTGTTTGGCCGTTCCCGGTCTCGTGTTACAAATTTCCACATCGGAGTATTCCAAAATTAAAATGGTGGGTGACAAGAATGATCAGGCGTTTTGTAAAGGAAGTATATTTCAGTACGATGACGTCGTCGTTTCGCTCGGCGACGAACACCCGGTTTCTAAACGGACCGTAATTCACGAACTGCTGCACGCGCTGGGATTCGAGCACGAACACAAACGTAAGGATGCTGGGGATTTTGTTAAAAGTAAAGTGCCGAAAGACGATCCTTGGTATCGAGACTTCTCCACCGATTCTCACGTGCTGGCTCTCACTCGGTACGACGTGTTCAGCGTCATGCACTACCCGGAAAGTGAAGATCTTGTACGGAAGCCCGACGAGGACACAGCCTGGAAGCTGAAACCGTCGAGCCTGGTTAACGAGGAATTGAGCGAACTCGATAAACTCAGTTTAAACTTGGTCTTCCCACCGTGTGCGAAAACGGATTATGAACCAAAACGAGGCTCCGGAAGTGGATTGTTTTATTGTGGAAGACGAGTCATGTCGTTCAACAATCGTCCCTGTCCGACAACTACGGATGAAAAATGCGGACCGAACAACGGTCCAAACTGTCCAGCCTGCCGCGTGTTGAGATCCGACACCGCAGACGACTTCACTGGAAAGGGGCGGTGGCAGGGCTGGTCAGGGTGGGTGTACTGTGGACGGGAATTCGACTACTTAAAATCGATTCCAGGTCATGATGGCCACTGTGGACCAAATAACGGAGTACCGTGCAAAGACTGTTTTAAAATTTTGTGTCCTGATATCAAATACATCACTGAGTAACATTAAAATTTAAACATGTGACGTCTTTGTTGGACTGATTTTATTAGATACGAATTTTTATTAAACAGTAAATGCAAAGATGACAATGAACTGGTATCTCTCTGACGGTATTGGAAAACAAAGTACTAAAATGTAGGCCTATATGTTTTCATTTAAAGTAATTTGTTTAATTTTAAAAACACAATTATTTAATCTGAGAAAGCAATGATGCGTGCATAAGTGTGTGTGTGTGTGTGTGTGTGTGTGTGTGTGTGTGTGAATGAGAGAGAGAGAGAGAGAGAGAGAGAGACAGAGAGAGAGAGAGAGAGAATGAGCCTATTTATTGAGAGAGAAAATTTCCTTTAGAGAGAGAATGAGGAAATAAATTTTGTTTTAATTTGTCATTAACAAGTATATCTGAAAACAGTTCTCATTACAGTGTCACTAAATAATGTATATAAAGAAGAGTTAAATATATATATATAGATAGATAGATAGATAGATATATAGATATACATATAGATATAGATATGTATATGTAATGGTATCTAGAATAATGTTTTGTAACAATGCACATTCATTTTATATATAATAATAAGATATAGATAATCAAATGTTTTACATTTTTATTATTCTGTATAATATTTACACATATATTTTATGTCATTTTCAAAAACAAAAAATATTAAAATTGATAAAGAAAATAAATTATATTTTCACTAAATTGTATTTATTATTTCTTGACTTTTTTAAAATATACTAAATACAACATTATCTTTATTATAAAATATACATCAGCTGATATATTCATTTAAATTAAAAGCACTGTACAATACTGTTATTATAAGTAATATATTGTTATCGTAAATAACATATTATACTTTTTTTCATTAATACTTTATTATGCTTCTATAATATATTATATTATGAACATTTTTCAATAATATATGATATATTTCACACATCAATACTCATAAGCGCCCCTGTTGGGTTTATTTGTGCCCAGCTCAGTTTTAAAGTACCTGTTTACGGCAAGATTAGTTTTTCTGTATATGTGAAGAACATGTATCACACTATCTTCTTTCGTAATTTTCATTTTACTAGTAATGTTTATATGTGTACGTATGTGTACATACATACATACATACATATATATATGTATATTTGCTAAAACACACATACACATATATACACTAATTATGAACATTATGTTCACTGAATTATGTTGTTACTCTCACACATATACTATTCATGACAAAACTGTTTCATATTACATTGAATAATAATAAAAATGTAAGTCTCTCTCTCTCTCTCTCTCTCTCTCTCTCTCTCTCTCTCTCTCTCTCTCTCTCTCTCTCTCTCTCTCTCTCTCTCTCTCTCTCTCTCTCTCTCCGTAACAGCAGTATAAACAAAGATTAGTTTGTGTTACTACTACTGAATACTGTACGAGAATCAAACTCAGTTCAGCCTTGTCTGACTGTCCTGTCACTGCCAACATACGACTGAACTCCAGCAAGCCGGTACTTAGTGAATGGAGACGTGACATTGGGAAAGCTATGGCTGCAAGGACTGGATGACTGGATGACTGGGTGGATTCTTGTCATCTCGTGTCATAAACTGCTGGAACTGTACTGGAAGACTGGGTCGATTCTAATGACGTCATGCGATCATTTCTTGGAGATGTTCTGGATGGCTGCGTGAATTCTTGTAATCTTAGATTATTTTAGTCGAAACTGTGTTGAATGACAGGATGAATTCTGTTGGGAAACCGGAGTAGAATTCTGCTTATTTTTAATTTATTAAGCTTTCTCTGTAAATTAGAAATGGAAAAAATATATAATATTTACATATTATAACCGAAATGAAATATTTGTCTAATCTTAGATTTATTCTTTACTCTGTTAGCTGTATATGTGTGATGGCAAAAAAACAAAAAAACCAAAAAAAACCAGCTTAAATATATTTTTATACCACAGAGAGATTAGTATCGTTATATCTGGACACTAATCTTTAAAAGTATTAAAATAAAACACAAAGATACCATTCCGAGAATTTACCTTTTTTCTTCTTCTTCTTTTGAATAAAAACACGAAATAAAAGAGCCAAAAAGACAATAATCTTCTTACATTTTGATAATGATGATGATGATTATGATGATAAATAAATAAATAAATAGTTCCCAACAATTATAATTATTACAAATTAAATTATACAATGATTTACCTTGAACAAGTATAACATCAGCAGTGAATTTGTGGAAACTTTAGTCTGAGACATATTTTACACTAAATAAATCACTGCTTCACTGTCAGCTACCAGAAGCTAGTGGCAAAATATCGTTAGTAAATTTCTTAAACAAATGCGTCTTGTAATTAACGCCTAGAATATACATACATATATATATTTATGACGATATTCGGAATGTTGTTGTCAGGCCATTGAGGTAAATTCTCTGTTTGATGACGTCAGCTGGATAAAATAATGTTACAAATCAGTTACTACAATAATAATAATAATAATATTAATAATAATAATAATAATAATAAAATAATAATAATAATAAAATATCAATAACAATAATAAATAAAAAAATGAGTAAATTAAATAACTAAACAGAAAGAAATATATTAAATTACCAAAAAAAATCCAGAACTTCTGTTCAGACACACAAATCTCGGGGCGTTTAATAAACGTATAATTTTATCACCAAAGATAAAACGTTTTCAGACTTGCTTCAAACAACAGATATGATGATGATGGTACTACGACAATAGCAGATCTCAATATTATTTTCTTTATACATATTTTTTTTTTTTTTTTTACAAATTTGAAACTGCCATTATTTAATTAAATATTTTATTCATAATGTTTTTTCCCAGACTGCAAAATCATATACATGTATATGTGTTTGTGTGTGTGTGTGTGTGTGTGTGTGTGTGTGTGTGTGTGTGTGTGTGTGTGTGTGTGTGTGTGTGTGTCTGGTTAATCCTTTAAACATCTAATCATGTACGATATATTTAAACCACTAATCTCAGTCATTCACATGTAGCCTTCAGAAAACATTAGAAATATTAATAATATAATAAAACACATCTGAACTAGATAAAAATTATTTTTGAGAAGCTGTTGATAACTGCAGGCATTACATTATGGGGTTACCATAGCTACAAAACATACCAAGTTAACTCAGGTTCTGTGCGTTGGTGGGGACACGCTGTAGAATGTTCTTGAGACTAACAGAACGACCTGGCTTTGTATTCTTATGAAATGGAGGCTAGTGTATCTATCCATGTCCCGAGACGTCTAACGCAGTCGCATAAGACCCGTAATTAGCACTGTCGTGACGTAACGAGATCAGAACACCGCAACGGCCTTTACATTCTTGCTCCAAATCAGCACATACTACGCATACAGATCTCCCTTTGTCGGGTAGATAGCTACTCGATTTGGTTCGGCTCCAAGGGTATTCAGGAAACAAGTCATATATGTATTTCTATTCAGCCAACGTTAACTCAGTAGAAACACAATAACGCGAATTTAAAGAATATATGTTTTATATGATAATAGTTATTTACCGAGTAAGCTTACCATTCTTACACTGCCGATTACAAAGAGTTTTTATTTTATTGTAAAACTGAACTCTCTCTGTCTGTCAACCAAAACGCCATCTCTACTTTTATTGCCTAGAGAAGACTACATAGGGTGTCTCTTAACATTCCTGTCCCGGGAGTGGTGATGTGACTGTTTGGAACTTTGGTAGACATGCAGGCACCGGTGTGTCCCACAAAACAACACCTAACCATAGCGTATATAATGTTCAAGGAAATCTAACATCAAAGATGTATTAAACAGGAGACTTCTGTCTCAGATACACTTAGGTTATGTAATTTTTAAGGGTAACATCTTAAAGAGGAGACTTTCGTCTTCGTCACAAAACCACCAACACAAACTAAACCATTTAAATATTATTGCAGCATTTGATTTGCTATATATCAGTTTATCCTGTGTAAAAGATTCTGATTTTTATATCGAACGCAAAGAAAATATTTAATAATGGATATATATATATATATATATATTAAGAATATAAGAGTTTATATCTGTCTTGCATGTGTGTGTTTGTATGTGTTTACGGGTTCAGTTCATTCTATATTTGTAAGCGTTGTACATAAGGATTGTCAGACTTGTCATAATAGCATCTATATATTTTATACAGATTATACTATTTTTACTTTATCAAACCCGCATATACTACTGAAAATATAAATTCATTTATTCGTGTTTTCTAATTTTGTAGACTGAACTGTATATACCTAGTGTTCCTACAGTAATTTGATTAGGAAGTATTTAAGGGAAAAAATATAATCATATTGGAATATTCTCTGAACTATGAGCTCATCTCACGCAATTACAAATTATAAAATAAATGCTATAATGTTTCGTTAATTGGATTATGAACGCATATGTACTCAGTCTTATGAGATTTGCTGTACTTTTAAACAAGGCGTCTCTCTCTCTCTCTCTCTCTCTCTCTCTCTCTCTCTCTCTCTCTCTCTCTCTCTCTCTCTCTCTCTCTCTCTCTCTCTCTCTCTCTATCTCTATCTCTCTTTCTATCTCTCTCTCTCTCTCTCTCTCTCTCTCTCTCTCTCTCTCTCTCTCTCTCTCTCTCTCTCTCTCTCTCTCTCTCTCTCTCAGTATAGAAATATCTAGATGATTCAGCGTCATTAAAATCACTTTTATGTAATGTATTCAGAACACAATTAAAACCTGTGAAATTATTAACTAGACAATTATCATAATATTAATTTTATTACACTATCAAAAAAAAATATAATAACAACATTCTCTGTATTATAAAATATACTAATAACAAAATTATCTTTATTATAAATTATACATCAGCTGACTTATATTCTTTTAAATTAAAAGTGCTGTACAGTAGTGTTCTCATAAGTAAGCCTACTGTATGCTATCATTTATAATAAGAACTATATAAAAGTTTTATTATAAGTAATATATTGTTACCGTAAGAAACATATTATACTTTTTTTCATTAATACTTTATTATGCTTTTATAATATAATATATTACGAACATTTTTCAATACTGTATGTTATATTACACACTTCAATGCTCTTAAGTGACCTTGTTGGATTTATTTGTGCCCTAATAAAATACATTAAATATTATGCGTGATATTTTGATTTAAGGTGTGTCTGCAAAAACAGCAGCTGAGGTTCAGTGGTTACAGAGGAAGCCTGGGACAATAATGGGTCGCAAGATCAGTACTCATAAGCGCCCCTGTTGGGTTTATTTGTGCCCAGCTCAGTTTCATATTACTTGATTACTGCAAGATTAGTTCTTCTGTATATGTGAAGAGCATGTATCACACAATCTTCTTTCGTAATTTTCATTTTACTAGTAATGTTTATATGTATACGTGTGTGTACATATATATATATTTGCGAAAACACACATACACATATATACACAGTAATTATAAACATTATGTTCACTGAATTATGTTGTTACTCTCAAAAATATACTATTCATGATAAAACTTTCATATTACATTGAATAGCAATAAAAATATAACAGTCTCTCTCTCTCTCTCTCTCTCTCTCTCTCTCTCTCTCTCTCTCTCTCTCTCTCTCTCTCTCTCTCTCTCTCTCTCTCTGTATATATATATATATATATATATATTATAACACTTTCTCTATTTCTTACATTCAGTTTTATTTTTCCTTCGGGTCACATTTTGATCATTAATAGTCTAGCTGTTTTAAATTTGATAGAGTATTGTGGTTGTTATTTATATTATTAATCTTAGTCTGTAACAGCACTGATAATTATATAAAAATATTAGTTGATCATATGAAAAAAGCCAACTGTTTCTACACCCATTTAAGCTGTATATAATGTTTGTAATTTTATACACAAAGGCTTGCGGCACTGTCATAGTCACGTGACTAGGATATTTAGAGCAGAACTCTACAGGTTATTCAATCTGGTATTCTGTCTGTACGAGACTCAACAACGGCAGACAAAAAGTATCTGGCGGTAACTGAAGAAGACCACTTCAAAGTAAACCGAAAAAGGCTGCACAATTCGTTATGGAACTGAATACTGGCGATAGCCAAGAACCGTGTGTTCAGTTCTACAAGAAACAAAGTTGTCGGAGCCTGGCTGACAGTCCTGTCATTGTCAACGTATTCCTGAGCACCAGCGAGCCGGTACATAGCAAATGGATACCTCAAATAACGTACGCAATACAGGAAATCAATGTGGCCGCTCCGGGTCTCGTATTACAAATGTCCACGTCGGAGAATTCCAAAATTACAATAGTTGGTGCAGAAAATGATGAGGCGTTTTGCAAAGGAAATATAGGTCGGCCGGATGACGTTGTTGTATCGCTCGGCAATAAATTCCCTGTTTCTAAAGGGACCGCAATTCACGAACTTATGCACGCGCTAGGATTTGGGCACGAACATCAACGTCAAGATTCTCCTGTTGATATAAAAGTGAAGACAGATAATCCTTGGTATCCACAGTTCGCCGCTAATGATGACTTTCTGGGTCTGACTCGGTACGACGTGTTCAGCGTTATGCACTACCCAGAAAGTGAAGATCTAGTACGGAGGCCCGATCAGGACAATGTCTGGAAGCTGAAATCGTCGAGCCTGGTTAACGAGGAATTGAGCGAACTTGATAAAGTAGGCTTAAACTTGATCTTCCCACCGTATAAAAAACCGGGTTACGAACCAAAACGATGCTCCGAAAATGGAATGGCTTATTGTGGAAGACAAGTCATGAAGTTTAACAATCGCCCCTGTCCGACAAATACGGATGAAAGATGCGGACCGAACAACGGTCCAAACTGTCCAGCCTGCCGCGTGCTGAGATCCGACACCGTAGAGAAATTCACTGGAAAGGGGCGGTGGCAGGGCTGGTCAGGGTGGGTGTACTGTGGACGGGAATTCGACTACTTAAAATGGAATTCAGGTCATGATGGCTATTGCGGACCAGATAATGGAGAACCGTGCAAAGACTGTTTTAAAATGTTGTGTCCTGGTATCAAACACTTCAATGAGTAACATTAAAATTTAAACATGTGACGTCTTTGTAGGAGTGATTCTATTAGATATGAGTTTTTATTAAAGAGTAAATGTGAAGATGACAGTGAACTGGTAGCTCTCTAGTGACGGTATTGGAAAAACAATGTACAAAAATGTAGGCCTATATGTTTTCATTTAATGTATTTTTTTAATTTTTAACACAATTATTTAATCTGAGTAAGCAATGATGCGTGCATTTGTGTGTATTATTTCTTTCAATATTTTTTGTTATATAATGGTATGTAGAATAATGTTTTGTAACAATGCACATTCATTTTATATATAATAATACAAAGATAACCAATGTTTTAACATTTTTATTATTGTATATATTTACAGATACATTTTATGTCATTTTCAAAAACAAAAACTGTGTTTAGTGATTTATCATCTCTTTCTTTGCTTTTTCTTGTCTTTTTTAATTCTATATTTTAAAAACATTAATAATGAAGCCTATTTTATTATATATGTTTTTACTTATCAGAACAAGTATATAACATATCGTAAGTAAACCTTTTTATACTTTGGAGACAACCAAATATAAATATATTTACAAAAATTTACATAATTTACATTTAGTAAATACCTGAAATTAAGAAACAACTGTAAATCTTTACAACATATCTAAAGACAATGTAAGAGTAAAACTTAATTATTGAAATTCACTATTTTAGATTGAATGTCACGAGATATTTCTAAATTCCTTGAAAAGCAGAAGAAAGTTAGTCAATCCTGATTTTGACGAAAAAAAAAAAAAAAAAAAGGTATTTGAATTTTTGTATTTCTGCATTTGACGATTTATCAGGAACATTGCCGAGTCTTCAGACTTCCAAACAGAATAATTTCTGAATTCCTAAATGAATCTTTATCAGGTTGTCATCCAGTAAAGAGCAGGGTAAGGGCTGAAAGACTGGGTGTGTTCTACTGTCATAATCCGACAGTTTACATAAACAGTTCTAAATGTAAGGACTGGATGGATTCTTGTCATAAACTGCTGGAACTGTACTGGAAGACCGCATCGATTCTAATGACGTCATGCGATCATTTCTTGGAGTTGTTCTGGATGGCTGCGTGAATTCTTGTAATCTTAAATGATTTTAGTCGAAACTGTGTTGAATGACAGGATGAATTATGTTGGGAAACCGGATTAGAATTCTGCTTATTTTTAATTTATTAAGCTTTCTCTGTAAATTAGAAATGGAAAAAAATATATAATATTTACATATTATAACCGAAATGAAATATTTTTTGAAATTTAGATTTATTCTTAATTCTATTAACTGTATATATGTGATGGCAATGAAAGAAAAAAAAAGCTTAAATATATTTTTGTACAACAGAGAGAATAGTATGGTTACATCTTGACACTAATCTTTCAAAATGAATAATATAATAAAACATATCTGAACTAGATAAAAAATATTTTTAAATGCTATTGAACAAATCTTGAATCACTATTTCATTCGGATAACGGCAAAACTTACATTATGGTTACCATAGCTACCATTACGTTTCATAATATTTCAGGTTCTGTGCGTTGGTAGGATAAGCTGTAGAATGTTCTTGAGACCAATAGAACAATCTGGCTTTGTATTCTTATGAAATGAATCTAGTGTATATATATATATATATATATACACCTAATATTCCTACAGTGATTTGATTAAGAAGTATTTAAGGGGAAAAAATGTATCTGACAATAATCATAAATGTATTAATTACGATTTAATATTTAACAATGTTTCATTCTGATTTCCATTCATACACTACAGAACGTGCTGAACTAAATTACTCGTGTTTAAACAAACTGCTATTTAACTTCTGTTTGCCACGTATGATAGAGTGATAAATATTCTCTGAAATAAGAGCTACAACCCACCTCTAAAATCACGCAATTACAAATTGCAAAATAAATGCTATATTGTTTCGTTGAATGGAATATGAACACTTGTGCAGTCAGTTTATTCATGTTTTAGCCTATTAAATGAACCATATCTTCTTCAGCTGAGTGAATACACAACAAGCAAACTGTTTTGAGCTCATTTCAAGATATTATCTTGTACTTTACATCCAGTACCCTTGGACGAAGTCTACTGTTACCGTAACTTTATATTGTCCTTGTTACTTACCATACTGAATAAACAGATTTTGTCAGTAGGGATCGAAGTGTTGTAATTAAATGCGGCTCACCACTCTTCAGCTTGTTGTTATCATGGTTTACTGGTGTGGGTTTTGGTGGTGGGTTTTAAAAAACCATATATGCGCGTTTATAAAGGAAATATCCACTTACGTGTAAAATAAATTTTTATTGTCTTCAAGAGAAGAAAAGCTAATATTTCGTCCTAGCTACTTTACATTGTGTTACATTTAGAACGAGCGCGAACAAGCCAACCAGAAAGTTCACGACGAGTCAAGCAGATACGGTTATATCCTCAAAAACGTGATCGCAAAACGTCTGACGAAAAAGCATAACTTAGGCAGTTAAAATGAAAGAAGGTTATCAAAAGTGATCTGCTTCTTGGAAAAGTAAATAACCGTAAAATCCAGCAACCGTTGCATATTTTCAGATAATCTTATCTAAAAAACTGGATACAAAGAAATGTCTTTACCTATACACCGAGGTGTCTTAAATTAAACCCGTGATGTTTTTACAATTCTTAGCCCGTTCTTTATCACTGATAAGGAACACAATTAAGATAAATATAATATACTACCAATTGTAAAGCAATGAGATTAGAATAAAAAGTTCAAACTGTTAAAACGAGTGTTCTAAATACAAACAGAATTTAATAAAAATAAAAATAAAATTATATATAAATCAAATTAAAATACCATTAACCAATGATGAAGTCTTACAAACTGGTCAGATCAAATCAATACCAGAACGTTCTGATTTTCTAAGTTTATAATATTAAGCAAGACACTTCAAAATTATCATAATTTTTCGAGGATCCCGCACTAAATACTTGCATGCTATAAAAATCATTACTGTTGTCCTGATAACTTTTTTGTTGATATATTTTTAAACTGATATATCAAATAATATTATTTTCAGTACATTAATTCATGACAGGGTGACTTTTTATAGCCCCGACTAATTTACTCCGACCCTGGCAGACTTCATTTTAATTGGCAGTGAATCAGCTAATACATCTTTATGTCTTTAATTTATACTATTAACGCATAAAACGTTCAGAAAACCCACCGCCATAGTTACTTACTGCTAGCAGCCATGGCTGTTTGTTGACAATAAATAAATATGTAAATAAACAGTTTCTAGTAACAAAAATGAAATAAAGAATTAAGTACAATAAGTGCTGCTGTTGCTCTACTACTACTACTACTACTACTACTACTACTACATTACTACTACTACTACTACTACTACTACTACTACTACGACTAATACTAATAATAATAATAATAATAAATTACTACTACTACTACTACTGCTGCTGCTGCTACTATTACTACTACAACTACTACTACATTAACTACTACTACTACTACAACCATTACTAGTACTACTACTACGACTAATAATAATAATAATAATAAATTACAGTATGATCAAATAAAGAAACAAAGAAACAAATAAATAAATAAAACTGACTCGTACTAAATTATAAACAGTAACCCCAAACCAGACGAACCTGACTTCGATCGATTTACGTCTGCTAGTAAGTGAAGACATCCAGTCGTCCCTAGCAACGATATGGCATATATTATGTTATTTGCCTCGAGAACCAATGAAAAGCCGATATTCCATTGATATGAAACAGGTCACACGCCTAGATGAAATGAGGAATGCGCTGCATAGTTTCCTCGCGCAGGAAATAATAGCATTCGGATTAAAAGGTCGTTTGGCTAACGAAGGAACACGGAAAGGAAAATCCAAAAACAAGGAGGGAAAAAGCGTTTGAGGGTAAGGCGTTGTTCGTGAATTTTGCGGCAGTCATTTTAATGCTAATGTTTTATCGTTCATTACATCACACTAGTCCGACTGAATAACGTGTTAATGTTCTCATTGTTTTCCATGAGACTTAGTAATCTAGTTTCAATATGCATGCGTTGATACATAATTCATTTGTAAGGATTGTCAGATTTCTTGTTATAGCTATTACTGGCAGGAAATCTGTATCGCTGTGCAATGATTAAGTTAGACAGAAAATATCAGAAATAATTATTTAATAAAAATGTAAAAAAAATAATAGAAACAGCTTAAGAGAGATACATATGACAGTACATACATACATACATACATACATACATACATACATACATACATACATACATACATACATACATGCATGCATGCATACATACATACATACATACATACATGCATACATACATACATACATACATACATACATACATCCATGCATGCACATAAACATACGTATGCGTACATTTATACATAGAGAGAAACTGAACGAAAGAACGGTATGAGACAGAGAATGAGACACATCCTAACAGAGACAGACAGACAGACAGACAGACAGACAGAGAGAGAGAGAGAGAGAGAGAGAGAGAGAGAGAGAGAGAGAGAGAGAGAGAGAGAGAGAGAGAGAGAGAGAGAGAGAGAGAGAGAGAGAGAGAGAGAGAGAGAGAGAGAGAGAGAGAGAGAGAGAGAGAGAGAGAGATGATTATAAATAAGTTTCTTTTATCTTCCCCTATTAAAACAATACTTAGATCTAGTCTCTTTGTTGCATCATCCACCATAAAATACCAGCCCAGTCAATACTGGTTATAGTACTAAAAAAAAAGAAAAACGATAGCAGAATTAAAGATAAACGAAACAAATACTTGACACTGTAAATATAAACCAGGATGTAGGAGTAGTGTTAATGAACTCGTGTTTATCTGTGTTTCAGTTAATATTACATATTTAAATCCGCCTTATGTAGAAACATATATAATATAGTATACGTGGTATATCTTAGTATAGTACAGTACAGTATAGCAGAGCATTGTACAGCATACCCTAGTGTAACATAGTGTGCATATACTTCTTTTCAAAAATTAGAAAAAAATAATAAATGCTGAATGCAGTTTGTGGTTTCAATACTTGACAATGTAATAACATAGGATACACCAGAAGTGTTGAACTCGACATTAATCACTGAACTTGACGACCTCACATTTAAATGAATCTTAAGTACATACGTATATCCTCTTTTTATATTCTCTTCTTTTCAATGCAGGTTTTCCTATTGAAATGAAGATGAAAATTATGAAAGCTGAAACCAGTTTCTCACAGTTCGTCGCTTCAAAGCAGGCTAAAAGAAGTTACTTTGGAAAACAAGGAATTTTAATTAAAAATTATCAGAGTTAACCGTGACACACAGTCAAAATATGGTAAGTAATACACTATTCTTTACTATGCTACACTGTGCTATACTTTATATTCTGTTCTATAGTACTATACTATACTATTCTATACTATTGTGACAGGTAGTCGAAATATGGCATGTGATATATCTGTACTATACTATGCTATGCTATGCAGTGCTATGCTGTGCTGTGCTATGCTATACTATACTATCTATACTATTCTATACTAGACTGTATTATACAATATTATACAATACTACACTAT
>CM022670.1:1925866-1948134 GCA_012295275.1 Chrysomallon squamiferum
ATCATCATCATCATCATCTCTATTATCATTAATATTTCTTTACTACCACTGCTACTATTACTGTTACTGCTACAACTACTATAATTATTATCTGTATTATTATTTGTTAATTTCCGTTCCAGCCAGTACTCCACAGTTGGTTTATCAAAGGCTGTGTATGTGATTTTTTGTTTTCTTTGGGAAGGTGTATTTAGAGTAACCCTTGTTGCTAATAAACAACACAGACTGAGTGATGACACTGGTATTCCTCCTTTCCACTTATGTATTAATGTACATACATAAACATATAAACATATAGATATATATGTATATATATACATATAAATATATATATATATGCATATGTATACATGTGAATATGTATTTATATGTGTGTATTGGTGTGACCTTGATATCCATTAATATTACAAGAAATAATCCTTCATTCCTCCATACTTCCTTCTTCTATCCTTCCATCCTTCCTTTATCCATTTAACTATATATGACATGCTAATTTTTTTAATTTTTTTTTGTTTATGATATTCTATTTAAAAAGGAATATATTGTACATAATAATTTAAAATCCAGCAAAAGGTATTAAAATGTTTCATAAAAAGTAAGAAAGTTAGAGAGACAGAGACAAGCAGGTAGGTAGATGGACAGGTAAGAAAGTCAATAGGCAAACAGACAGACACACAGACAGTAAGAGAGACAGATGGAGACAGAATGATGAAAAGAAATATAATTCTTTTCACATATGATGATGATAAGAACAAAATGCTTCTGCTATTATTATTACTACCGCTCTTGTGATTATCACTACTACAGCTACTACAGCTACTACAGCTACTACAACTACAATGGATGCTACTACTACTGTTAATTAAAGTGTTAATTTAGTATAACTTCAACAACATCAACAACAACTATAACCATTACTACTATTATTACAATAATTATTTTATTACTACTACTACTACTACTACTACTACTATTACTACTACTATTACTACTATTACTACTATTGCCATTACTATTTCAGCTACTGAAGAGTATGAACTGCAACAAAATGGAAATGTTCAAGCTTCACAACGAACAGTTCCACAGGTATTCATTACTTTCAAATTTCCACACACAAAAAAAAAAAAACACACATACACAGAGAGAGAGAGATAGAGAGAGAGAGAGAGAGAGAGAGAGAGAGAGAGAGTGTGTGTGTGTGTGTGTGTGTGTGTGTGTGTGTGTGTGTGTGTGTGTGTGTGTGTGTGTGTGTGTGTGTGTGTGTGTGTGTGTGTGTGTGTGTCATAGTTTAGTTGCTGGAATATCAATGGGTTTAAATACTGGTGACATTTTGTGAAAATAGTTTAATTTTAAACAGTTCATTTCCAAAAGTACTGATTCAATAAAGGTAAAATTTGAGACCAAAATAAACATGTATATCAACTTTATATATATATAAAAAAAAAAAAAAAAAAGTAAAAGAAAATCAGAATCATTCTAGTTACAACTAGTGTGTGAACTGACTTGCTCTCAAAGAGTACATCATTGTAACAGACTGATGTTTTTGGTTTGTGTTTTGCAGGGTGAAGGTTTGAAGATGTTTCTACTTGGTGCTCATGTTTTCATTGTGCTGTGTTTCTGTCTGGCTGTGGTTGTTGTCATAGCGATATCATAACATGTACCTCTGTTACCTTGGTCAGAAAACACCTATACAACTGTGTCTTATTGATAATGTTTTAAAAAACCTGACAACCACTACCGTTGTAATTTCCAATCTTAGGTACAGGTTTTGTGCTTGCACATATATAAATATATATATATATTTAATTATATGCACATGTACGATGTCGTATACAATATCTATTTTTTTTTTTTTAGAGTTGTGTATTGTTTTGTATCATGTAGCCTATAATGTATTTACACATCTCTCCCTTTATATTACCCAAATACATAATGTGTACATTTTATATTTTTTTTTAAGTTTATACTTTTCCTGGTTTCACTGCATTTACCAACATGAATCTCAAAACACTGTTTCAGTGAAGTTACAAACAAGATAAAATAAATTTATTTTTAAAATTTTTTTAGTAATGGTATTCTGATTCAGTTTACTAAATATTTAATAACTACTATTATATGGAGCGTTTAGTTAAAGTCTCTTGTGATTTTGATTATTATAAAATAAAGGCCTACTAGTAAGTCCATATATATATATATATATATATACATATATACACACAGACATGTGTGCACACATTACACCAGCTTATATATAATATTTTTATTACATGACAAATTATTCACTTTCAACAGTACAGATTTGTTATTTACATTACAAATTTCTTATTGCACATAATTCATATCATATTTTTCACTTTTTGAATTTTCTGTTATCATTCATGATGTGATTTTGCACTTGAAAACCAAGGTTAGCTAATTTTTATGTGAAGTTATAATTTTATCCAGCAACATTTTCAAAGTGAGGGCTATTTTCCTTAAACTGACAAATAACATAGATGCATATTTTGGATCCTGTTAAATAATTTCAGTTATATTTGTATCGTAATTATTACAAACAGTCTGTCAGTTAACTATGTCTGTGATAAATTTATGAGATGAAAAGTATACTGAAATATTGTTTAACACAATATGGTATTTATATGTAATCTGTGTTGTTTCTTAGTTAAGTGAAAAAACCTGAAGGGATTATGCATATTGTATTGTAAATAAAAAAAAAAAAAAAAAAAATAAAATAAAAAAAAGAAAGAAAGAAAGAAAGAAAAGAAAGAAAGAAAATAAAGAAACAAAATGCTTGGAATCATGTAAAATCAAGTAATTACAAAACTGGTTAATTTTCAGATATAAACTGCAGTTTCTAATTTCTGTTTATGAAGTGATATTCACTGTTTCAGTCTCTACATATCTGGATTATCTGTAGGTATCCTAAAATTATACACTGGTTTCTTCAACCCAGCTGTATTTTTTGTTATGATGTTAAATTATACAAATATAAGTGAGTATAAATTAATACACTTTAACAAAATTGTTCTGTGATCCAGTGTTTCTTTTAATGAATTACAACCACTAATGAGATTGCATACTTCTATATTAAATTATGTTTTAGAAATGACATTTTGTATAATCATGAAAATATAGAGTGTTGTTATTATTATTGTTGTTGTTGTTGTTATTATTATTATTATTATTATTATTTCGTACATTTTTGATATTATGAATATTCTTGCTAACACCCAAAATATTGAAAACACTGATATAATTTCTTCAAACATTTTTGATCAGAAATAGCATTGTTTTTCTTTTTAATTATCAGAACGAAATTGTACGTTATGTTTTGAAATAATTATTTATGTTTCATTATTGGAGTTGTAAGTGTTTTTATTTACTTCTATCATTCTTTAAATTAATGTTTTAGTTTGTATGTGTAATCTTGTGTATGTGAATGAAATAACACATGCAACATATTTCTGCATTTTAATCAACCATATACTTTTACGCTTTGTGTGTGTGTGTTATATGTGTATATATGTATGTATGTATGTATATGTATAATATATCTATATCTATATATCTGTATTTTTGCATGTTTTTTCTAACTTTTATAATGCAATTTTGTTATCCATTTATATATATAACACTTCATATATATATATATAAGTTTTGTTTTTCATACTGCGTTTTTACTGTTTATTTTTCTTTAAAATTCACGCACAATTTACAAAAGGGTCGTTCACTCTATGCAAACATATACGAAATATTTTTACAGCCAAAACAAATATTAATAATTTGTTAAAATGTGCGTGTTTTCACAGTGCGATTAAATCTATCCAGTTTGTCACATACAAACTGAATTAGCAAAGGAACAGCATTTTAATTAACGACACGCTTAATGTATTTTATTTATCATTACACAGTGCTGGACATAATATAAATACCGTCAACTGCCGAGAGTCGAAACCCGCTCCGCACTTAACTAGCTACTCTTTTCCGATTAGCAGAGAGGAATATTTTGTCTGAATCGTAGACAGTTTAGTACTTATCACAGTGTTTATTATACCAGCTGAGGAGCATTGTCTGGAACAAGAAATAGCTGAATGGTTACTATAACAGCTTCAATATTTGAAATAGTTTAACGTTCATACACATTTATTCACAGCTCAGTTCTTTTTACTTTTTCTTTGTCGTCAAGGCGATGGCAACTAAAAGGGACGTAACTCGACATGAACTATTTTGTTAGCTCTCATTCTTCGTTGGCCAAAAAATAAATGGGAAAAATTATCGCCTGATACAGATTAGTATAATTATTGGCTAAGATTTTAATGACTGACACGAACACAACTTGAAAATTATTATGTGACCAACTAGTGGGGCATAACCCCTATGCTGTTCTTAAAACGATTAATTAGATTAATGAACGTATTCGAGTGTGTTACTTTATGGTCAGTAACTTTTATACAAGCCATACCACAAACTATTCTCTGCAGAATGCTATTCCTAATAATAATAATAATTATTATTACGTTAGTTAACTTTTCCTTATGGTTTTAGCTAATTGTTATACTTTATGGCTTTGATGCAGTTTCTTTTAATTCCTTGTTACCGTCATGTTCTTCTTTGTTTTATTAAACGTATTTTATATGTTAAAAAATGTGTGAGCTGAAGATGTCTGTTAATAAAAATCATTATATAAAGTAATAATTTGTTTCGTGGTCTCTAAAAAAATGTTTGTTACAAATGCTATTATGGCATTTTAAAGAAAAAAAAAGAGGTCTTCAGTTTTAAGAGAATTGATATCTAGCTGTTTTTTACGTTTTTTTTTTTTTTTTTTTTTTTTTTTTTTCGTATTCCATTTGTAATGGTTATTTCAAAGTGCATTAATAGTTTGTAAACCAACCTTTAGAAACATTCATTTTTATTAATTAAAAGACCATGTTTGTCTTCCAATCAAATGTATATATATTGTTCTTATTTTTTATTTATTTTATTTATTTATTTATTTATTTATTTATTTATTATTATTATTATTATTATTATTATTTAATTAATTATTTAATTATTTTTTCTTTGACTTCTCAGATTTTAATTGTATTAGGAGACCAAATATTCTTAAACATTCTTTATGTTAATTAAACATCTGAAAATATATTAAGTTTGACAACATAATTATTTTACAGATGACCGACTGATACAGCATATTTCTATCATTAAGTTGAATTTATATGACTTCCTTAATAGCTGTAGTAGTAGTAGTAGTAGTAGTAGTACAACAACAACAACAACAACAACAACAACAACAATAATAATAATGATCATAAACTTTAACTCTTATTTATTCACTATTAAAAACATGCTGATAACGTTGTACATTGGACGTACACACGGACTGTTTGCAAAATAATAAAAATATTTAAATGAACAGACACTTGTAAATCTCGTTGTTAGGGACCTCTAAAGGATTAACTGTATGTACATTAATATTTATGTAACAAATTTTATCGTAATTTTATTTATTTATTCATTTATTTATTCATTTATTTTTTTTATTTATTTATTATTATTATTATTATTATTATTATTATTGTACTATTTTTATATTTGAAACGGATGTAAGATTTCTGAAATAATTAAAATTCTAAGAATATATTATATCGTATTTTTTCTATCATTTAGAATAATCAATATCTATCTATCTATCTATTTATCTATCCATCTATCTATCTATCTATATATATATATATATAACACAATAATAATAATAAGAAGAAATATAGTAATATTAATGATGATAAATAAATAAATGTCTCTTTGCGTGTTTTAATCATCTGCACACACACACACGCACACACTCACACACACACAGACACAGACATCCACAATCACCACCCACTCGCACACAAACACACAGAAAAACACATCCCACACACCCATAATGTTTACATGGTTCTGCATAATACATACGTATACATTTACCTACTCATTTATCTGGCTTCCAGAAAATCCAGAAAACAAGCTGTTTTGTTTTAAGTATTTTCGTGACGTACACGTCGAACGACGTCAGTACAGGTGAAGACTTTTGCATCACAAAGACGATCCTCTCACACCTGTACAGGTTTACTGAGTAACTGTTAAGTAAAATATGTATTTTAGTTTTTTTTAATATTTATTTTAATCCGGTATATTATATACATGGTACTGTAAACATTTAAGTGTATTAAGGAGTGTATTAATTTGTATCCGAATCTTTTAAATAAGATTATGTTCTTTAGTTTCTTTCGTTTTATTCGTGGGACAGATATTTTGCGAATTTTTTAAGCGGATTAATAAACATCAAAGAAACTTTGCTTTTAGTGTGTATTAATTTGTATTTTAAATACAGTTTAACTTTAACAGTTGTTCTTTACGTTTCGTTGCTTATGTTATGTTTTAATTGTGTATTTACCCTTTTCAACAAAACCGGCAAATCCAGAAATCAGGATTACCTCCGATGTCAAGCTTGCCGAATTTTTGCCTATGATATGTGTTTAGTATATTATTTGATATTTACGGGTTTGCATATTATATAAACATTGTATGTCATCATTATCATCATCATCATTATTGTTGTTGTTGTTGCTGACGTGGTCGTCGTCATCGTTATCATCTACTACTACTATCATTATTATTATTATTATTACTATTATTGTTATTATTATTATTATTATTATTATTATTATTATTATTATTGTTATTATTAATATTATTATTATTATTATTATTATTATTATTATTATCATCATCATCTTTATGCGACTTACATATTAAATTTTGTAACATAAATCTGGTGTTGTCCTGCTAGAATGTGTGAAGTCAATTTGTTCTACGTACGTACACGACAAAGGTGATATCCACGTCAGTGCTTTGCTATAGAAAGAGCGCAGCAGAAACCTCGTCTTCATACAAGTTTGCAGAGCGATCTAATCGGACGTGTCCAGTGAATATTTATTTACACCATGTCTCACCTGAATACGTTAAAATCTAACCTGTCCCCACCAGGATATAAGGTAACGATAATTATTTGATTGTTACTATGTATAGATAGATATACAGATGAATGTGTTGTACCAAGCATGTTTCGAAATGTTTTATCTTTGTGGAGAAAATTATACGTTAATTAAATGCCCAGAGATTTGTGTGTCTGAATATATTTCTGATTAGTTATTTAATTTACTTTTTTTGTTGTTTTATTTATTATTGGTATTGATATTATTGTAAACATAATTATTATTATTATTATTATTATTACAGAAAAGTATAAAGAAACATATGGAAAATGATTTGGCTAAATCAGAAAGTAGACACTTTGTCATGTTTGATGATTACAACTGGGTTATCGAGGCTCACATTGGAGTCCGAGAGCCAACAGCGAGAATTCCAGTCAAAGAAACAGCAAAAACAACCCCTGTAACCGAGGCTGTTGTTAACCTCAGGATTTAATGTTCCTGGAACCCTTAAAATGTGCAGATAATATATTTAATGATGACCCTATTGGCCTTTAACGATATCAGCTCATTTAGTTTCGCATGATGAAAGTCTTCTATTTAATAAATAAAAAACAAACCTAAAATATAAATTGTAAGTAAAATTGTATATCAAATGTATTTTTTCGAATTTGATCCGTAAGAAGACATATGCTGATCAATTTTTGGATTCCTCAAACGTTTCTGAAAACATTGAGTCAATTCTGGTGCATCAACACGGCAAGAAAATATCAGTTTCTTCTCTACTCATTTCTCCAGCCTTGGTCTTGATGACCGTGTAGATATTAATAAGTTTATTAGAATCTTTGATTGTAAACGAATTTAAAGCTGGCATATCAACGTCTATCAGATTATGTGGCTCAGTTTGCATGATATCGTCAGGTTTGAACAGTACCGGTTGACGAAGTCAGTGATAAAAATGGCGCATTTAAGTGAAGATCAAAACGAGATCCTGCGCTGAGTTGGTTAATGACGTGTTCTAATATTTGTAGAAATAATGAAACGTCATCTACACGACATGGTGCAATGGTAAACCGATTTAATAACTGATCCTTCAAACACACAAACTCATTCACGTTTCAGTTTTTTGTTTGTTATAGTCATCATAATGCTTTATCGGGCTGGTAGTATAATCAGGTGCTTGTTCTGTTACGACTGACGCTCTTTCAGGAAAGCAGTGAGCAGTCTGTTGAATGACGGGTGCACTTCGCAGAATAAATGATGAGGTTAATAATGACCAGAGTCCAGCTCTTCAGCCACGATGTCTTTGATCTGTGATTACAAAATCGACTTTTTCGAAGTGTTACTGAACAAGTTCAACACTGCCAAATTGAGAACCCCCACTGTCTGTAATAATACTATATTATCATCATCATCTTCATCATCATCATCACAATCAACATCTTTCTTCAGAGATTCAAATATTTGTATTATAATTATCATATTACTGAATAAATATGTCAGTTCATTTTTAAAAGAAAAAACTAAAATTTTAATTAATAAATCTTGATTTTAAAAATAAGTTTTATTTGGATGACTCTAAACGGCTGATGACCTTTATGTCTTGTTGGCAGTGTCAGGTGAAAAATTACAAAGCAAAAGTTTGTGACAAACAGAAATAATAGACCCTGAAAAAAAAAAAAAAAAAAAAAAGGAAATTTTTGAATGGTAATTATTATTATTATTATTATTATCATCATCATCATCATTATTGTTAATAGTTGTAATACATGAAGTAGTAAAAATGGTAGTAGCTGTAGTAGAGGCTGTAGTTATAATTATGGTAGTTGTAGTGGTAGCAATAATAATTAATGTTTTGGTAGTATTGGTAGTAGTAGAAGTAGTAGTATTAACAGTAATAGTAGAAATAGTATCAGTATTGGTAGTAGTAGTAGCAGTTGTAGCAGTAGTATAAGTAGTAGCAGTGGTACTAGTATTAGTAATGGTAATAGTAGACGTTGTAGTAGTAGTTGTGGTAACCGTAGACGTTGTAGTAGCAAATGTGGTAATAGTGACAGCAGTATTTGTTTTGCTGTAGTAACAGTCACTGAATTGCGTGATGTTCATACCGTTCAGTGTCTTTGATCTGCTAGACTTCCACCAGGAACTTTGGGTGAAGTAATACACAGGGAGACCGGTCAAAGCAATGGCCAAGGGGATGACGATGTCCCTGGTTTTGTAAACAGCGGCGGTACTCGAAACCACCACGAAGAATATCAGATACATTACAGGAAAACAACTTGGTGCCTGTGGAGAAAAGAAAAACAGTATTAAGCAGAATATAATTATTTTACGCTTTAATTTTTTTTTTTTTTTTTTATTTTTTTTTTTTTTTTTTATAGTTTTCTCAAATCAAAGTATTTAAACATACATACATACATACGTAGATACATACATACACACATACGTACGTACGTACGTACCTGTATGTATATACATACATACATACATATATGCATACACACGTACGTTCATTTATATAGGCGCATACATACACACTGAGATATAGTCAAACAATCTGGTTCAGATATAAATAAATATATATACCCGGAAAGCTTGTGTTGTTGACTGTTTTGAGTATTTTTTTCTTAGACGGAATATTCCTAAAATGGCCAACACCTCCCACAGAGCTCTGACAAAACTGTAACTTCCTATCAGATTCTTGAAGTCGAAGATTGCCAAATACAGCATACCAAGGCAAAACTGAGTAATATAAATAAGAAAGAAGGAAACAATAACAAGAAACACAACAGTCGTAAGAATACTGCAGTTCTTTCCCGTTTATGCATTTATAAGATATATCATGAATATAACTAATGCTTCAGGGTATCTATCTTTGTATCCATAATCTATGCATAGCTGTTGGCCTATTTACCTATTTACCTGTCTATTTTCAATCAATCTCGGTTTTTCTATTTAAAAATATATAAATTTTTGGTATATATATTTCTTTTCTATCTTTGATATATCCGAATACTTATATTTGTTAATGAATTAATTTAACGAACTCAGAATGATATACAGAAACGGTTCTTTTGGCCTGTCTGTCTATATATCAGTCAGTGTCATACATATCAAAAATACATAAATTTTTTTATATGCCTGTCTACCTTTGATATATGTGAATACTCATGTGTGTCAATGGATTAATTTAAAGAACTCACAATGGTGTACAGAGACGGCTCTGGAGTTCTTCTCTTCACGTTTACCATTCCCAGGAACAGTGGCAGAAGACCGTCACGCCCTCCCACGAAGTTGTATCTGCAGGAACACAGAACAGAGAGAGGTCTTTGTTTCCAGTGTTTACTGAGGGGCGTGGGTGTGATACAAAGTGAACGTAAGAGAAAGATACTCAGCGAAAATAACACTGGTGATGATCCAGAATTAAAAGAAAAATCATTTATGTCGCAAATAATAAACATCGTAAGATAATTCTAATTTCCTATGAA
Source organism: Chrysomallon squamiferum (assembly GCA_012295275.1). Classification (NCBI taxonomy): domain Eukaryota; kingdom Metazoa; phylum Mollusca; class Gastropoda; order Neomphalida; family Peltospiridae; genus Chrysomallon; species Chrysomallon squamiferum. The sequence goes on from CM022670.1 coordinate 1,936,329, forward strand.
TACTTTTTTTAAAATTATTATTATTATTATTATTATTATTTCATTGATTTTATATTTATTTATTTATTTAATTATTATTATTATTATTATTATTATTATTATTATTATTATTATTATTATTATTATTTTATCGTTATTATTTTTATTTATTTATTTATTTTATTCATTTATTTTGTATTTTGTATTTTTATTTTTATATTTTTTGGTAGCGAATCAGTTTAACTGAACTGAGAGAACAACCTTAGTTACACCAGTTCCTTTGCATTGGTTTTTATGCAGAACTAGCGAAATGCATCCACCAACACGAATCGATCGAACGTCCCACTGAATTTGAAAAGCCTTTTATGCAAGTTCACTCAGCGTTGAGCGTAACTGACGTACCTGCTTGATATGAACGTGATTGTGTTGACAACACCGAAAGCAGAAACACCAATACACGGCACTATGAACCACTTGGCAAAACCAAGACCTTTCTCTCCGAAAACTTAAAAAAAAAAAAAAAAATGACAAAACAAGCGAAAAAAACAAAAAACAAACAAACAATAAATAAAAAAAATAAGTAAAATAAATAAATAAATAAATAAATAAATAAATAAATAAAATAAAATAAAATAAAATAAAATTAATTTAAATTATATAAATAAACAAACAAATAAATAAATAATAAATAAACAAACAAATAAATAAATAATAAATAAACAAACAAATAAATAAATATCAGCGTGATAATAATAAACATCTGTTGTAAAGACACTACTTAGATAACTGGAAATAGTCATACAAATCTGATAATACTGAAATAAAAACATTTTATAAATCGTTAATTTTCTCTTCCTCTACTTCTGTAACCAATACATAAAAATATAAAATAAATAAATAAATAACAATTAAAAAAAGAAACAAACAAAAACTGTTCATCTTAAGTAGTCGTATCAATTTACGTATCAATTCGACTTCATACGAAATTGGGCGAATAATTTTTTTTTATTCATTATTCAGTTCAGATAATATTTACATTTTACTGAAATGAACTTGGATTAAACTTTTTAACTGAAATTAGTATGAACGTTATTAACTGCATATACTCTTTGTAAAATTATAATTTTAGATCGGATATAACATGATCAAAAACTATGTCCTAACCCACACTAACAATTTGTGAAGGAAAACGTAACGAACTGTTCAAACAGAAAGTTACTTACAACCGCAACAGCAACACCCGATAAAATCTCTTCGTTAGTTAGGACGACGTGGTAGGCAACGATCACCAAAAGGTAGACGACAGCGGGCACAGAGAGGCCAACTAGGATTGCCAAAGGTAGCACTCTGTAAAATAATGAATGATGTCATTCGTTCATGCTAGATTTCAAATAATGAACATTAAAATAGTAATGAAACACAAAAAAGAAAAAGAAGAAAAAGCCCAACACAAAACCCCCCTCCAAAACCGCCCCCCCCAAAAAAACAACAACAACAACAACAGATTAATATTATTAATAATATACACGATTATACAGGAATGTTAATTTTAATGACAAGGACTCGAAAAGGATAAAATTTAATTACGCACATTTTAATGGTTTTTATATAATTCTCGCAAATACATATATGCACATATATACGTACATTTAGACAGACAAACAGACAGAAAAACATAGACAAACACTCACGTCCTGAATCCTTTATGCTAAAAAGGATTCTTCGTACTCACTTTTTCGAGTTTCGAATTTCTTCCAGACCTGTGTTTGCAGTGTCCCTTAAAATGATTTCATATAGTTCAAGTTTCATAATAATACTAATACTACTACTACTAATACTACTACTATTACTACTACTACTACTACTACTACTAATAATAATAATAATAATAATAATAATAATAATAATAATAATAATCATAATCATTATGTATATAATAATAATAATCATGATCATAATAAAACCATACTACTACTACTACTACTACTACTACTGCTACTTCTTCTACTACTACTACTACTATTACTACTGCTACTACTACTATTATTACTACTACTACTAGTGTTTCGAATATTTCGGAATTTTCGGATTTTGGATTGCAAGGTGAGAGAATATGATTTAAGTATAACCTGGAAATCGACGTGCATTTGATAACTTTGTTCATAAAATAAAGTTTGCATACTCTTGTAAACCATCGGAAAACCATATGTTATCACTATTTTGGAGCTTTTTCTGATTTCGGAATTTCGAATTCCGGTAGAAATAGCAGTAGTAGCAGTAGAATCAGTGCTATAATATAAACAGGAATAAAAACAGCTGTTGTAGTAATAATAGCAGTAAGTGTTGCTGTAGTAGTAATGGTAATTGCAGTATTATTACTAGACAATAGATGTTGTATTACATGTAGAATATCAATATCCTGTTTTATGATTTTATCGCCAGAACCTATTATATCGTAATAATATTTAGCAGATAATAACTTGTGATGTACACAAAGCTTAAATGCTTTTGTTTTTGTCGACCTACAAAGGTAAGTTGAATATGTTGTTTTCTCGGTCTGTTGCCTTTTATCTTTTGTACAAAAAAGCCACAAAAAAACAACAATGTGCCAGCTTCCACTAACACTAATCAGCTTGTTATGTTATTGTCAATTTGCAATGCTTTATTTGTAAGGAAAAAAGAACAAAGAGGAACTTTGCATATTAGTACTTGAAATAAAGCGCGGAGGTTTTTAGGTCAGTTATAGCACTGAATGAACGCAATAAGGGAATAATCAAACTCACCAGCCTAGAAACGCGTACCAACACGAATAGAAAGCCATAGCAAGACCGCCTGGGGTAAGGTTCTCGGATTCAAATGGGCGATACAAATTCTCGTTTTTACCTGAATGAACGAGAAAACAAAACTGATTTGGATTCATCTCGATGACACACTCAAACTGCTCTCTGAATATGTTTCTGTTATTGTATGCTGTATATATATATATAAATTAAATTAGGTATCTAGCAATATGAAAATTATAAACGCATAAATAAACAAACAAATAAGAGTGTATTTATGAACTATCTTCAACTAAGGTTGTTTCTGTTTTGCTGTATGACTTTTATATAATTTTTAAATCAAATTTATTATTTTGTATATTCTATAGCTTTCTATCTTATCCTCTACATAAATAAATGTTAAGTCTGAGAGAAAGAGAAATAGACAGAAATATATAGATAGTGATATTGTTAGCGAGACAGACACACACAGAGAGAGAGAGAGAGAGAGAGAGAGAGAGAGAGAGAGAGAGAGAGAGAGAGAGAGAGAGAGAGAGAGAGAGAGAGAGAGAGAGAGAGAAAGCGTTATCTAATCAGCACAATACAAGATACAGTTTTTACCTTGTACAAGATGTATAATTCCAGCAATAATTATTATTGCAAGAGCACACAGTTTGCATACTGTTGATAACACCTGAAGTTTGGATCCAATCTTAACACTTGCGCTGTTAGCCGCGATAATGATCACTAAATGTGAAAATTAATTTACATGTAATTTTTCTATCGTCATATCAAAACAGAAAATCAATCTCTAAAACTCACTATCTCAAAACTTATGACAAATAAAATGTTTCATGGCTTTCTTGATTGTTATAGTTCTTGTTGTAGTAGTAGCAGTAGTTACTATTATTATTATTATTATTATTATTATTTTCATGATAGGCACCAAAAAATATTTTATAATAACATTGCTATTGATAATAAGGCTGTAGACATAGGATGCTGAATTCAACATTAGAGCAAATCATACGTCTCACTAACTAACCACTAACTATAGAAGAATAAAACAGAATGAACAGAGAGAGAGAGAGAGAGAGAGAGAGAGAGAGAAACTGCGACGCAGGCAACTATACAGCCAAGAGGCCGAAGCAGAATGAGGTTAGCCCAGGAACACATAAAACCCAAACCATCTCCGAAAGCTTCTTTTATGTACAGATAAGTTCCTCCTGACTTAGGAATAAGTGTGCCTGTAGAAATATGTAATTGTATGTATCTATATATGTGTATATATATTTGTGTGTGTGTGTGTGTGTATATATATATATATATATATATGAGTGAATGCGTGTGTTGTATTATGTATAAATATAGTAATGTATATATATTTTAATGAATGTATGTTCGTCGCTGTTTGTATATTACTGATAAGTTACATATGTATCATAACACAAATTCTTAAATTCAGTTTATATAAATTTGGTATTAAGAATCTCCTTCAGTTAACAAATAAAATTTAAAATGTTTACCTAGCTCTGCGTAACAAACTGCACCAAAGTAGCTGATGACGGCGCACGAGATCCACACAATCAGGGAGACACCAAGAGACGATCCTGAACCCTGCAGGACTGCACTGGGGCTTACGAATATACCAACTCCGATAATTCCTCCAGTGATATAAGCGGTGACTTGAAAAAAGCTGAGATGTCGTTTGATTTGTACAGGATGGTTGGCCGACATTTTTTTTTAATTACTATGTCTACGTATATCTACACAGGTATCTAGATATAAACTTAATAAATCTGATCCCTCTCCATTCATCTGCTGAACTAGAACTGCATTAAAAAAAAAAGGCTTAGTGGTGTGTAGACACAAACTATTTATACTATTTGAATATTCAGTTTTGGAAATGTAATTAACCAAAGTATTGAATTCGATTGTAGTTTTACCGGTGATGATTAAACAGCACCGATACAGTCATTGCAATGGGACACATTATTCGTTACAAACAAAGCCATCTGCATTTCTGAATGTATTCTTGTATAGTGACAACAAAACTGAAACAGATGCGAACGTTATGCGTACGTGTCTTTTATCATTATTATTATTATTATTTCGGAGTACGTTTAATAGATGCACTCACCAAATATAATGTAGAATTGATGTTATCCAGTACAATACGTGGAAACCACAAGTACTTTTACTAATTCGTTCAGTTCAGGAAAAACACTGAATTCACATCTGTCTTATCGCAGATGATGTGTCAGTCAAAGTAAATCAATTTATAAGTTATCTTTTTCCCTTGGTAGGCTATAATGAACAATAAAAAATGTCTCCCTTTTTTTCCCCCCCGTTTCCCATATTTCTCTTTTTTATAGATTTATCGAAAACCTTGTTTTCAGACAAAGGGTGTTTCATACATACATACACACTAAACTAAAATACTGATATACACGCGTTTTCTGCACTCTTAATATGTATGTTATCGTGTGGTTGTTTGGGTGTGTGTGTGTGCGTGCGTGCGTGTGTGTGTTCGTCTGTCTGTGTGTGTGTGTATATGTCTGTGTGTGCGTGTGTATATATATATTAATAATAGTAATTTCTTATTATTCTTTCTAGTCACAAAATATCAAGTTAAGCAGTTTCAACTGAGACTTGATGTGTTTTTCCCTCGTCTTCCCTCGCTCTCTGATAAGTAACGTTGTCGTGTTGTTGATATTTGTTTGTGTGCAGGTACCATGGTTAATAATAACAGTAACAAAATTAGTATTTCATCAGCACAACGAATATAAGCTATACATTGTATCTTAAGCAAATCAGTCTGAAAAGATGTTTATGGTGAAGGGGCAAACGGCTCAGTAATTTAGACCTGTGTTAGGTTAGGCGTCTGGCCCCAGTCTCACAATCACACACAAATCAGATTTCTTGGCACAAGCAAGAGAAATTATTCACGTAAATCTACGACAATCAACAGCTGAAACATTCCTTTCGCAGAAAAAACTTCCATAGTTTGATTCCTTTCCTATGAAAACGATGACACTAAATAAGGAGAAATGTGAATTTTGTAAAAATCAGAAAGAAAGCAATCAAAGAGATTTAAGGAACTATGTTTATCGGCTTCTTTTCTTGGGCTGGAAGGAAAGCTTTGAGTACCAAGTATATATTAGTCGCCGATTGGGCGAAATTGATTTATATAATTTATGTATTTGTTGTAAATTATTGTATGTATTACATTTTATTCCCAACATATAACTCGTGTGGGGATGCATTTTGAAATACAAATAGATATCATAGTCTCTCTCTCTCTCTCTCTCTCTCTCTCTCTCTCTCTCTCTCTCTCTCTCTCTCTCTCTCTCTCTCTCTCTCTCTCTCTCTCTCTCTCTCTCAGAGTATAGAAATATAATTAAAATCGCTTTTATGTAATGAATTATGAAATTATCAACTAAAAAATTATTATAATATTTATTTTATTACACTATCAAGATTCAAAAATAATAATAACATTCTCTTTATTATAAAATATATATCAGCTGACTTATATTCATTTAAATTACCGTTATCATAAGTTCAATACAAAATTGTTCTCATAACTAAACCTAATGTGTTATCATTTATAACAAGTTCTATATAATACTGTTATTATAAGTAATATATTGTTATCGTAACATATTATACTTTTTTCATAAATACTAAATTATGCTTTTATCATATATTATATTACGAATATTTTTCAATAATATATGATATATTATACAAGTATTTTATTAAACTATTGTTCATGACGATAAACATTTTGTTTGATAAATACGAAAATAACTGTAATAAATATTTTACTCAGTATATATATATATAAAAAGTAACTGTGCATGATACAATTTTGCATACAATTACATATTTTCGAAAATCAGAGAAAGGAAAAATAACTACATATTCATCAAAGCACTGTCTTCGATATTTTGGTCAAGGTTCACTCCTTGCACATTCATTTCATGTGCAGGGTGAAAAAATGTGTGTTTTGACTGTTTTGCTGCTACATGATATTTATACACGCTGTTTTTGAAAATGAAAAACACACAATGGTTGCTTAACCATTTGCAACTTTGAAAAGCTCGGCTGTTTAACAGAATATGTCAGGCCACGTCTTTCTTGCAAAGCCTGTTTGAACGCTAATGGCGGTCACACAACATATTCACTCTACATAGTGTCTAGCGTTAACACGTAAAGAGTTGACATTTCAGTAAATAAACATTTATAACAGACTGCCAAACATCACCAGCTCACAGTTACTTTTCCCCCATTAGTACACACACACACACACACATACACAGACACACACACACACACACACAGACACACATACACACACACAGACACACACACACACAGACACACACACACCCACACAGACACACAGACACACACACACACACAGACACACACACACAGACACACACACACACACACACACACACACACAGACACACAGACATCCTGTGTGCAGCTAACAAAAATCAATAAATGTTGAACTTTAACAATAAATATAGTCAGCTTTATATAAAACAATCAGTAATTACTTAACTTAACATGAAAATACATTCTGTCTTATTATATATACAAAAAAAATAATAATAATTCCGCTAAATTAAAACAGCAATGAATATTTTGTAATTAGTTTGAAAGTTAAGATCAGGTTGAAAAAACAAAACAAATAAAACCATACGTAACAATTAAAAAAAAAATACAGGTCCTGAACAATTCTTAGGACTACACAAACTTGATCAGAATCAAATATTTTGACTATACAAGGCTATAAAATATGATGTTTTAACTCAAAAACACATAAGAATAAAAATGATCATTCATTGTTGATCTCGTCTGTTGAAAAATCACACAGAAGAAGTTTCTGGCACAGTGAAGTGATGAAATCTGAAAAAGAGAACGAAATGTTTAGTGTTTATGTTGTGTGTATTAAATATTTTTCGCTATTGTTGAGTCTCGTGTGGTCAGAATACCAGTTCGTATAACCTGTAGAGTTCTGCTCTAAATACCGTAGTAACGTGACTACGGCAGTGCACCATACCGTTGTTAACATATTCTTTTTATATTGAAGTACAAACTGTATTATACACAACTTAAAATGGATATAGAAACACTTGGCTTTCATGATATCAGTATTCAGTAGTAGTAAAACAAATTAATCTTTGTTTATAATTATACTGCTGTTACGGAGAGAGAGGGGGAGAGAGAGAGCGAGAGAGAGAGAGAGAGAGAGAGAGAGAGAGAGAGAGAGAGAGAGAGAGAGAGAGAGAGAGAGAGAGAGAGAGAGAGAGAGAGAGAGAGAGAGAGAGAGAGAGAGAGAGAGGAAATAACAGTTATTTTTTAATACTCTTTTGAAAATAATCATTGTGATTTCTTTTGTTATTTCTTCGAAATATTCAGTTAGCTAAAAGTGAATGTTCTTACTGTTGACTGCCATAGGTTTTCCACTCTTCCAGGATTTGCTTTGAGCGAGAAAGTAAATAGGGAGTCCGATCAGAGTTATTATGACAGGAATCAACATGTCTCTTGTTTTGTAGATGAATGCTGTGCTCGAAACCACGAGGAAAAAGCCTACGTAAATAACTGGAAACGGCCACGGAGTCTGCAAAAAACATTCATGTTATTTTTATATCAATCCGCGTCTCTACTCCATCCTTTCTCTGTAACAGTCTGTGTGTCTCTCTGTCACATGTAACACTCGTTCACAGACAGAAACATTCACAAATGCACATTCATTACACTCGTCACACTACACATAACATTACTGCTGTTTTTAAAACAAGTTTATGCTTTCCAGCTGCAGATTACAGAAATCCTATCATTTTATCAGTCAAGAAAAGTATGTTTAATTATCATCTACACTTTGACATATTCATGACGAATAAAGATGTTGATACCTTGTAAACGTCTGGTGACGTTCCATACTTCTTTCTGATTCGGAAAAGACCCAGAATAGCAAGCGCCTCGCCAATGGCTTTGATGAACGAATAGCTTCCGATAATCGTGGCAAAGTCTGACATAGCCAAATACGCCACGGCAAAGAATAACTTAAAAGAAACAAGGAGAAGAAAAGTAAAATTTCTGAAATGACTACGTTTCATGACTTCATGACTTCATACAATCTTTGAAGTTTTTTCGGATTGAATAAAAAATTTAATCTTCTATTTTAAAAAAAATATATTTGATCAGTTAAACAACTGCAACACAGCTGGGGCTTTTCTTCATAATATTATGATATTCTAGAAAATATTAGCTGAATTTTTAAAATGCTTTATCTTGAATAAGTGTTTGCTTAGTGGTATAAGGATTCAATGAGTTACATACTGAAAACGTAAGGTTCAATATTTAATAAATGACTGAATAAGATCTGAGTCTTTTATTCCTGTAGAAACGTAATTTGCATGAATTCAAAATGGCCTCAATACAGTCTGTGAGAGCCGTTATCTCCTAAACAGTCCAATATTTATCAGAAGGAAAGGATTTTGTTTTATTCACACAGGCAGTAATTTATTTATACTTTACCATTGCGTACAGGGAAGGTTCTGGAGTTTTCCTTTTGATGTTGACCATCCCTAGAAAGCGAGGAAGCAGTCTATCCCGCCCTGCCACAAAGTTATATCTGAAACAACGTCCATTTTAATTAATAATTTTTTTTAATTTTTTTTTTTATCTTATTTATTTTTGTGGATGAAGAGATGCAGACATAAACACATCAACATAATTATACGCCTGAAAGAATCTTATTTAAAAATAATGAAATATAGCGCTTCACCGTTTTAAGTGAAAACAACAAGAAAAAAGCTGTTACATTAAGTTTCATAGACACACAAAGGTATAGTTACCTGCTTGACACAAAAGCAATAGCGTTGACGATCCCTGAAGCAGAGATTCCTATACACGGAACTATCATCCATTTAGCAGCAAATCCAATACCTCTTTCTCCGAATACCTAGAATAACAAACGGGTAGAAAACATAAAAAAATCTACAGGTCACTGACCAGTTCTAAAAAAATTAATACTTTAACGACAATGGTCAACAGGGTACAAACTGCTAATAACACTTTTAAAAATAATTTATAGAATCATAGCCATACTGTTAATGGAACTATTTTTTTTTTTATGTTTAAATATATTAGTAAAATAATTATGATCCAGTTATGACACACTTACAACAGCTACGGCTACCCCAGACAAAATGTCGTCGTTGCTGAGGACGACATGATACGCGACAATAGCCAGTAAGTAGACAACAGTTGGAATAGTGAGGCCGATAAGGATAGCCAAGGGTAGCACTCTGAAACATTGTTTAGAAGAAAATATAAAAAGAGCGACAACTCTTGAAAAGAAATATTTCAAGCACAATCAATCAGAACAATAAAGAGTTACACAGTGTATGTGTGTGTGTGTGTGTGTGTGTGTGTGTGTGTGTGTGTGTGTGTGTGTGTGTGTGTGTGTGTGAAAATAAAATTAAGGAAAGGCACTCTAAAACCAAATAATTTAAAAACATAGCTAGATTTGTATTTACATCTGATCGTTGATTCACAAACTGTATGTTATGTGCCTGTACTGTTACACACAGTTAAAAAACACAAATAGAAACTACAGCTGTAATAGTGTTGACTTTCCTTTTACAAACACTAGCAGTGACATTTCGTTGTTGAAGTGTCAAACTTTTTAAAGCCTAACAGAGATGAATGAAAATCACACCGTCGCTTGTATTTATGATAATTGCGAATAAATAATCTCGATAGCATATATACAGTTACATGCCACTGCACAGCACAATATGAAGCTCTAATAGGTAATAATACCAAGTTTAGTACTGTATACAGCAAGGAATTGAAAATATGCTAATGGCTTTGTTATTTATAAATGTTTTCTGTATTCTACAGATATGTTATACTATGCTTACCTTCGGGGGTTTTTAATTTCCTCAATGCCCGTGTTTCCGTTGTCCCTTTTAATATATATATATATATACACACACACACACATATATATATATATATATATATATATATATATACACACATATATATATATACACACACACACACACACGCACACACACACATATATATAAATTAACAGAAAAGAATAATATGTTAGTTAAAAAGATTGTAATATCAGTTAACAGATTGTTATAAATCAAACATTAAACATCTGTAACGACATGTAAAATACTAGCTATATTCAGATGCTCATTCATATCTCAAACAATTTCCATTCAAATCAACGAGATAGTAGTAAGTCCTTATTACCTTATTCTTCTATGTATACATTAATATCTTTTGTCAGGCTTGTGTAACGAAATAATGTACATAGAGTTAATATAAATGAATGGTCAATTTAAAAAAAATAAAAAAATAAAAAAAATAAAAACAATTCAAACACAAAACACTTCAATTTCACTGCACGGTCAGACACAAAAAAAAAATGCATTCACATTTAACCTTGCAGTTGCTTACTCACTATTCACCTTTTACCCAATGACTGAATAAAGTAATCAGTGGCTATCTCGATCTCACTCACTTACCTATTACCTATAATTATTCCCTTATGAAACTAAACGGTGTAAATATTTTAATGGTTACTCACCATCCCATGAAAGCGTACCAACCAGCATAAAAAGCCATGACAAAACCTCCTGGTGTCAGGTTTTCAGTTTTAAAAGGGTGAGCAAGATTTTCGTAATTACCTGTACAGCATAATAAGTATAGAAAGAGAAAAGAATTACAGTGATGCTAGTCGAAAAAATGGTAAAACATTAAAAAGAACAGCAACGAGAATAACAAGATTTAGAATGACTGAAACCATACGTATATATGTATGTGTGAATGTCTATATGCTTATTTATTCAAGCGTCTTTCTATGTATAAAGGTTTATTTATATGCTTATGTATACGTATGTATATTTGTATGTATATATGTATGTATGTATATGTGTAAGTGTCTCTAGCTGTATATGTCTTTGTTTTATTTAAATCTTGCAAAACAAAAACGTTAATTTAAAATTACATACCTTGCGCTT
>CM022670.1:1948334-1953334 GCA_012295275.1 Chrysomallon squamiferum
TAATATATTCTTAGAATTTTAATTATTTCAGAAATCTTACATCCGTTTCAAATATAAAAATAGTACAATGATAATAATAATAATAATAATAATAATAATAATAATAATAATAATAATAAATAAATAAATAAATAAATAAATAAAATTACGGTAAAATTTGTTTCATAAATATTAATGTACATACAGTTAATCCTTTAGAGGTCCCTAACAACGAGATTTACAAGAGTCTGTTCATTTAAATATTTTTATTATTTTGCCAACAGAATGTACAACGTTATCAGCATATTTTTAATAGTGAATAAATAAGAGTTAAAGTTTATGATCATTATTATTATTATTATTATTATTGTTGTTGTTGTTATTGTACTACTACTACTATAGCTATTAAGGAAGTCATATAAAGTGCAACTTAATGATAGAAATATGTTGTGTTAGTCGGTCATCTGTAAAATAATTATGTTGTCAAACTTAATATATTTTCAGATGTTTAATTAACATAAAGAATGTTTAAGAATATTTGGTCTCCTAATACAATTAAAATTTGAGAAGTCAAAGAAAAAATAATAAATTAATTAATTAATAAATAATAATAATTAATTAATAATAATAATAATAATAATAATAATAATAATAATAAATAATAAATAAATAAATAAATAAATAAATAAATAAATAAATAAGAACAACAATATGTACATTTGATTGGAAGACCAACATGGTCTTTTAATTAATAAAAACGAATGTTTCTAAAGGCTGGTTTACAAACTATTAATGCACTTTGAAAAAAAAACATTACAAATAAAATATGAAAAAAAAAGAAAAGAAAAACAACAACAACAACGAAAATCCCATAATAGCATTTGTATAAAAAAATGTTTAGATACCACGAAACAAATTATTACTTTATATAATGATTTTTATTAACAGACATCTTCAGCTGACCCATTTTTTAACATATAAAATACGTTTAATAAAACAAAGAAGAACATGACGATAACAAGGAATAAAAAGAAACTGCATCAAAGCCATAAAGTATAACAATTAGCTAAAACCATAAGGAAAAGTTAATAAACGTAATAATCATTATTATTATTATTTGGAATAGCATTCTGCAGACAATAGCTTGTGTAAAAGTTACTGACCATAAAGTAACACGTTCATTAATCTAATTAATAGTTTTAAGAACAATATAGGGCTTATGCCCCACTAGTTGGTCACATAATAATTTTCAAGTTGTGTTCGTGTCAGTCATTAAAATTTGGGCCAGTAATTATACTAATCTGTATCAGGCCAAAATAGTTCATGTCGAGTTACGTCCCTTTTAGTTGCCATCGCCTTGACGACAAAGAAAAATAAAAAAAGAACTGAGCTGTGAATAAATGTGTATGAACGTTAAACTATTTCAAATATTGAAGCTGTTGAAGTAACCATTCAGCTATTTCTTGTTCCAGACAATGCTCCTCAGCTGGTATAATAAACACTATGATAAGTAATAAACTGTCTATGATTCAGACAAACTATTCCTCTCTGCTAATCGGAAAAGAGTAGCTAGTTAAGAGCGGAGCGTGTTTCGACTCTCGTCAGTTGACGGTATTCATATTATGTCCGGCACTGTGTAATGATAAATAAAATACATTAAGCGTGTCCTTAATTAAAATACTGCTCCTTTGCTAATTCAATTTGTATGCGACAAACTGGATAGATTTAATCGCATTGTGAAAACACGCAAATTTTAACAAATTATTAATATTTGTTTTGGCTGTAAAATTATTTCGTATATCTTTACATAGAGTGAACGACCCTTTTGTAAACTGTGCGTGAATTTTAAAGAAAAATAAACAGTAAAAACGCCATATGAAAAGAAACAAAAAAACTTATATGTATATATATATATATATATATATATATATATAAAGTGGATAATAAAAATTGCATTATAAAAGATAGAAAAAACATGCAAAAATACAGATATATATAGATATATTATATATATATATACATACATACATATCTACACATATAACACACACAAAGAGTAAAGTATATGGTTGATTAAAATGCCAGAAATATGTTGCCTGTGTTATTTCATTCACATACACAAGATTACACATACAAACTAAAACATTAATTTAAAGAATGATAGAAGTAAATAAAAACACTTACAACTCCAATAATGAAACATAAATAATTATTTCAAAACATAATGTACAATTTCGTTCAGATAATTAAAAACAAAAATAATGCTATTTCTGATCAAAAATGTTTGAAGAAATTACATCAGTGTTTAGAATATTTTGGGTGTTGGCAAAAGTATTCATAATATGAAAAATGTATGAAATAATAATAATAATAATAATAATAATAATAATAATAATAATAATAATAATAACAATAATAACAACACTCTATATTTTCATGATTATACAAAATGTCATTTGTAAAACATAATTTAATATAGAAGTATGCAATCTCATTAGTGGTTGTAATTCATTAAAAGAAACACTGGATCACAGAACAATTTTGTTAAAATGTATTAATTTATACTTACTTACATTTGTATAATTTAACATCATAACAAAAAAATACAGCTGGGTTGAAGAAACCAGTGTATAATTTTAGGATATTTGCAGTGTAATAACAGCATAATCCAGATAATTAGAGATTGAAACAGTGAATGTCACTTCATAAACAGAAATTAGAAACTGTAGTTTATATCTGAAAATTAACCAGTTTTGTAATTACTTGATTTTACATGATTCCAAGCATTTTGTTTCTTTTATTTTCTTTCTTACTTTCTTTATTTTAAAAAAAAAAAATTTATTTACAATACAATATGCATAATCCCTTCGGGTTTTTTCACTTAACTAAGAAACAACACAGATTACATATAAATATAATATTGTGTTAAACAATATTTCAGTATAATTTTCATCTCATAAATTTATCACAGACATAGTTAACTGACAAACTGTTTGTAATAATTACGATACAAATATAACTGAAATTATTTAACAGGATCCAAAATATGAATCTATGTTATTTGTCACTTTAAGGAAAATGGCCGTCATTTTGAAAATATGCTGAATAAAATTATAACTTCACATAAAATTAGCTAACCTTGGTTTTCAAGTGCAAAATCACATCATGAATGATAACAGAAAATTCAAAAAGTGAAAAATATGATATGAATGATGTGCAATAAGAAATTTCTAATGTAAATAACAAATCTGTACTGTTGAAAGTGAATAATTTGTCATGTAATATAAATTTTATACATAAGCTGATGTAATGTGTGCATACATATGTCTGTGTATATATGTATATATATATATGGAATTACTAGTAGGCCTTTATTTTATAATAATCTAAATCACAAGAGACTTTAACTCAATGCTCCATATAATAGTAGTAATTAAATATTTACTAAACTGAATCAAAATACCATTACTAAAAAGATTTTTAAAATAAATTTATTTTATCTCGTTTGTAACTTCACTGAAACAGTGTTTTGAGATTCATGTTGGTAAATGCAGTGAAACCAGGAAAAGTATAAACTTTAAAAAAAAAAATACAAAATATACACATTATGTATTTGGATAAAATAAAGGGAGAGATGTGTAAATACATTATAGTCTACATGATACAAAACAATATACAACTGTGAAAAAATAAAATAAATATTGTATACAACATTGTATATTTGCATATAATTAAATATATATATATATTAAAACACAAAACCTGTACCTAAGATTGGAAATTACAACAGTAGTGGTTGTCAGATTTTTTAAAACATTATCAATAAGACACAGTCGTATAGGAGTTTTCTGAAACTGCCAGAGTGACAAAGGTAACAGAGATAAATGTTATGATATCGCTATGATGACAACCACAGCCAGACAGAAGCACAGCGCAATGACAACATGAGCACCAAGTAGAAACATCTTCAAACCTTCACCCTGCAAAACACAAACCAAAAACATCAGTCTGTTACAATGATGTACTCTTTGAGAGTCTTCTCATGTCAGTTCACACACTAGTTGTAACTAGAATGATTCTGGTTTTAAGTTTTTTTATATTTTTATATATAACAGTTGATATACATACTTGTTTTGGTCTCAATTTTTGCCTTTGTTGAATCAATACTTTTGGAAATGAGCCATTTAAAATTAAACTTTAAATGTCACCAGTATATATATATATATATATATATATATATATATATATATCTCTCTCTCTCTCTCTCTCTCTCTCTCTCTCTGTGTGTGTGTGTGTGCCTGAAATTTTGAAAGTAATGAATACCTGTGGAACTGTTCGTTGTGAAGCTTGAACATTTCCATTTTGTTGCAGTTCATACTCTTCAGTAGCTGAAATAATAATGGCAATAGTAGTAGTAGTAGTAGTAAAATAATTGTTGTAATAATAGTACAAGTAATAATAGTAGTAATGGTCACTTGTTGTTGTTGAAGAAGTACTATACTAAACTCACACTAAAACTGACAGTAGTAGTAGCATCCACTGTAATTGTAGCAGTTGTAGTAGCTGTAGTAGTGATAATTATAATAGCAATAGTAATAATAATAGCAGAAGCAATTCGTTCTTATCATCATCATATGTGAAAAGAATTATATTTCTTTTCATCATTCTGTCTCCATCTGTCTCTCTTACTGTCTGTGTGTCTGTCTGTCTGCCTATTGACTTTCCTACCTGTCCATCTACCTACCTGCTTGTCTCTTACTTTTTATGGAACATTTTAATATGTTTTGCTTGATTTTAAATTATTATGTGCAATATATTTCTTTTTAAATAGAATTTCATAAACCAAAAATAATTAAAAAATTAGCATGTCATATATAGTTAAATGGATAACGGAAGGATGGAAGGATAGAAGTAGGAAGTATGGAGGAATGAAGGATTATTTCTTGAAGACCAATCATTCATTGTAATCACCAATACACATGTATACATATGCATATATATATATATACATATATATATAT
>CM022670.1:1958334-1965834 GCA_012295275.1 Chrysomallon squamiferum
TTAGTATTATTATTATTAATATTTTAATTGTTCATTGTTTTTTATGTACATATGTATGTATGTATATATGTGTATATTTGTATGTATGTATATATGGATGTGTGCATGTATGTATGTATGTATGTATATAAGTACGTATCTATGTATATATATGTACGTATCTATATATATATGTATATATGTATGTGTGTATGTATCAATGTACATATGTGTATATATATGTGTAGATATGTAAGTGTGTGTATGATTGTGTTTATATTAATAGGCCTTTATGTATTTAAGTATACATGTAAATTTTATACATTCAAATATAAAAACATATAATAACATACTTATATACACATGTATGTATTTATATATATATATATAACTAAAACATATGTTTTTAAATTTTATACATTCAAATATTAAAATGTATAAATACATACTTGTATACACATGTATGTATTTATATATATATAACTAAAACATATGTTTTTAAATTTTATACATTCAAATATAAAAACATATAAATACATACTAATATACACATGTATGCATTTATATATCTATATATATAACTAAAACATGTTTTTAAATTTTAAACATTCAAATATAAAAACATATAAATACATACTTATATACAAACATGTATGTATATATATATATATATATATAACTAAAACATATGTTTTTAAATTTTAAACATTCAAATATAAAAACATATAAATACATACTTATATACACATGTATTTATATATTTATATATATGTAACTAAAACATACCTCCAGCAGCTTGTCCGCTACCAAACAATATGTAATAGGGGCCATTAAGATCTGCGTTCTGAACTCCGCCTGTTTTAGCTAGCGAGAACGAGCAGGTGAATACTCCATTAACTAAACTACCAACGATGTTAGAAATACCTGCATCAGGCTGAAAGGTAACAGAACAGATTACAAATATTTATAGAGAGTGGGCTTAAATAAATCATTTCACATCAGAAAGCATAAACACACACAGAGAGACTAAATCATACCACTCAATAATCATTTACGTGTTTTGATTAGATTCTGAATCTACGACTGTGTTCTTTGTTCACTGCACGTGTTTAAAATAAATTAAAAATTAAAAAAAAGTATACAAAAATGATTTAATGTTCAAACAGAATACTAGCCAGTGGTAACAGAGAATGGAATGAAATAAATCACAATATCACTGAACAGTATACAGCTTTACAGTATACAGCTTTACAGTATACAGCTTGACAGTATACAGCTTTACAGTATACAGCTTTACAGTATACAGCTTTACAGTGTACAGCTTTACAGTGTACAGCTTTACAGTGTACAGCTTTACAATATACAGCTTTACTGTATACAGCTTTACTGTATACAGCTTTACTGTATACAGCTTTACAGTATACAGCTTTACAGTATACAGCTTCAAGAGAGCTCAGGGATCTGTAAAAGCAGTGATTAACATAAAATGGGTTGTGGACTCTTGCTTACATTTGCCAGTCTGCTGTTACTTTGGCCTGTGTTATATGAATTTTTCACTGTCATGCTACTAGTGGCAGTTGTCCACACACACTCTGTCACTGGATCATCTCCCTGTAAGTATAATTATTCTATAAGCATCACACAACATATAAATATACATTCACACAAACACACATGTGCACACACGTTATAATTATTTTATATGCAAATTTTTGTAAAAACTTAACTGTTCAGTTTTTTTAGTCAGTCAAAAGATAATGTCACTCTCCAACAGTCTCTTTTTTCTTCTTTCTCTCTGTTTTCTTCATTTCAAACAACATATACATTTATGTATGTGCGTTTGTATGTATATTATATATCATACACACACATATACACATAGATATACATAGATATGCATAGATAGACACACATACATACAATATATATATATATATATTTACACACATATATATGCACACGTGTGTTTCAGTGTTTGGTATGTGTTTGTATGTAAATGTGAATGTATGTGTAATGGATGTATGTATACACCCACACACTCACACCCATACACATATGTACACAATAACAAATACACACACCTACACACACACAGACAGGCATACAGATATGCACATAAATACATACATCACGCAACATATAAATATACATTCACACAAACACACACACACACACGCACATAGGGATATACATATAACGTCATGATTAAAAGATAATTTATAAGCAGAATGAAGTTCTTTGACTGAATGAGGAAAAAAAAAAAGAAGAAAACGAACCATCTCCCTGTCATGTGAAAAGCCGATAGCCATCCAGGTATCTCCACTGCGAGAATTTTCAGCTTTGATGGAGAAGTCAACGTCTGCACCATTCTCCTTCCAAGTGACTACAAACGTACAAAGATCAGAGGAATCACAGTCATGGTAACAGCCTGTCGTACTGCCACAGGTGGGGGTCTTGGCGAATTTTGCTGCCTACAAAAATTCAGAAGAGGCAAACTTTTAAAAAATAAATATATTAAAGAGAAATGTTTAATAAATAATACCTTAAATAAAAAATCTGATAAGAAATAAATACTAAAGAGAAGATTTCAATAAATAAAATATTAAAGGAAACTTAATAAATAAAATGTTAAAAAGAAATATTTGATAAATAGTATATTAAATTTAAAAAAAAAAACATAGCAACCAAAGCCTCATGAGTGCTTTATCAAATACCACAATATGTTTCTTTCCAAAGTGTGGGAAGGTGCACATAAAATTTCCTTTAATGCTAATCAAAAGATAATAACACTGTAGTAGCTACTTCTCTTATTATCTGCTTTATTCGTAACCGTATGCATAATGAAATAAAATTTAACTGTGCATTTAAAATAGTGTGAAAAGCATCATTAAATAAAAAATTTAAAAATTCTGTTCAAACAAACTGAATATTTAACAGATATCCCTGTAAAAGAAAGGTTATGACCCAGTCCTTTTTGACTCACAGAGAGGAATACACTATTTTATGTCCATACAAATACTATTTTTGGTCAAGAATAAAGACAATTAAAATTAAGAGAACTCAAGTTGAAAGTGTTAAAATGTTTACATTAAAAAAAACATTACACTTACTGACTGCCCAGCAACCAGCAAAATAATCCAAACAAAATGTGATGTCATTGTGTCTCAATGTGGCTTGTATCTGTAATATAAAAATAAGTACATTAATTTTTACTTGAGAATTTTTGTTATATTGGAATCTGCAAAACAAACATATTTAGGTGCACACACACACACACACACACACACACATCACTCGTACATATATATGTACACACACACACACATACGTATATATACATATACATATATATATACACATATATATAGATACATCGATTAGGGACTGTGTCATTAAAATTACCAACTTACACATTACACATACACACACACACACACACATCACACACACACACACACATACTTAATTATACATTTTTCTTCCTTTTTTTCCTGTTTTTTAAATGCTTGGGTGATCAAACTCACGAACAATAGACAGTAAAACTGAATTATACATGCATGCTTGTATGTATGTATATATGCATATATGCATTAATATATACATATATGTATAGATGTAAGTATTTATATACATATGTATATTTGTGTGTGTGTGTGTGTGTGTGTATAATACCCTTCAAACACATAGTGTGATGAATATTAAAGTGATATAAATTTTAGTATTATCTGTCTCTATACTATAAGATATAGTATAAAATATACATCATGGATTAAAAGGGAATTTATCTCCAGTTAACTTCACGAAAATGTCAGCGTGTTCTAACAAACTGTAAACACGAGTGACGTATTTGTTTATTACGCTAACTGAATTAACATAGTATAAACATGAGTAATTTAATTGTTTATTACGCTAACTGAACTAACATAGTATAAACATGAGTAATTTAATTGTTTATTACGCTAACTGAACTAACGTAGTATAAACATGAGTAATTTAATTGTTTATTACGCTAACTGAACTAACGTAGTATAAACATGAGTAATTTAATTGTTTATTACGCTAACTGAACTAACGTAGTATAAACATGAGTAATTTAATTGTGTATTACGCTAACTGAACTAACATAGTATAAACATGAGTAATTTAATTGTTTATTACGCTAACTGAACTAACATACAATAAACACGAGTGACTTGACTGTTCATTACGCTAACTGAAGACTCAACATTTTGTACATTCTGAAGTCTATATTAACATTACATATGCATGTATAACCTACATCTAATGGAGTTAATTAGTGTACAGACATTAACTTTGATATCAGAACTTATTTACATATAGCTCCAAGTTTCAAAGAGAAATGCCACTAATCTGTTTAAAAAAATAGCCAACGTATATTTATTATATTTAACAGAGAGAGGATGCATGTGTAACGTTTATCTTAACATGTTAATATTACACAGATTAGCTATATCAATATCTGTTAAGAACCACATATCATTCAGGCTTTTATTAGAAATTTATCTGCAGATAATTTTCTGAAGATGTCACTGTGCTTCTTAAACTTAGTATGCACAACATAAAATTTAACATCATAAAAATGCAAATATATATTTAATGTAGACACACACATAAAGATACATACATACATCAAACTGAAAGTCTGGTCCCATCTGAGCTCCTATATAAATTAGTAATAATGACATTCGAATAATCAAACGTCAGTATGTGGAAAAATATATTTTTACTCTGGGTCATTTACTGTCCCAGACAACTGAATCAATACAAATTAGCCTTCGATAACTCGAAGTATTGGAATGGTCCACGCTATTGTCTCCCAATGAAATACTAAACAATGGGTCGTTGATTAAGCGGAACGAAATACGAATACCTCCGCCGATGTTTTTACAGGGTGGGGCATATTTATGTAATACAGAGAAGGAATGTTTGAAAACGTAGAGACCGCGACTTTAAAAGGGTTAAAAATCTCCCAGAATCCAGGCCAGTGTTACTTACAAAACTGAAAGAATTCGGTAGAATGTTTAACGTAATAAATTTTATGGCTTCATCCGGGTGGCTGCATACTATTAAAGAAAGATATAGTTTTGTCGTACGTAACTCTTAAATATTCTTTTCTGTACATCAAGTGTAATTAATACTTCAGTATGGACTGATTAAGTTTCCGCCATTGGGGTTTCATTCCGGTTATGTGGTTCAGTTTATATTTTTGGTAACGTACAGACATATATGTATCGTCCGTTGCATTTGCTTCACGAGTGATGTGTGTGTGTTTGGAGGGGGGTGTCAAGTTCATTTGCTTTGTATCTCTTGTTTATTTATTTATTTATTTTTTTTATTTACTTAGTTTACCAATTACGAAATGTACATTACTCGTCTATCGTGCGTATTTGAAATTCGAATTCTGAACACACATAAAATTCAAACTTGTTTACTGATCCATTCCAGCTGTGTGTGAGTGTGTGTGTGTCTGTGTGTGTGTGTGTGTAAGAGAGAGAGAGAGAGAGAGAGAGAGAGAGAGAGAGAGAGAGAGAGAGAGAGAGAGAGAGAGAGAGAGAGAGAAAATCAAATATATGTATATATATATAGACTGGAATATGTATTCGTATTATTATACAACGTATATGTAATGCCGAATATATATGTATTTACGTAAATGATTTTAATAATATACAGTTATACAGGGTAACCTTGGATTATCTCTGCATTACAGTCTCGCTTTGAAAGCATGTAAATTATAAAATATAATATGTCGCTTACTTTCTTCAAAAGGCCTGTTGTTTAAAACAACCTGTTACGTTTCCTACGGGTTCTCTGTATATCATACATTTTATTACTGTCTGATATTTTCTTTTCCTGGTAAACCCTTTGTACTTACCTTTACGACTGAACACACGCTGAGTACGTCCTTAGAGATCTTACCTAACTGTACATCACAGCGCAGCATGTTAGAAATAAAGATGAGATACGCAGCTGACACATTTCCTTATTGAATCTTATATTAGCTAAACCGCTATAACATGTAAAAAAATTGTTATAAACTAGATATATCATTCTGTCTAGATCCTGTAATGTGTGTGTGTGCGTGCGTGCGTGTGTGTGTGTGTGTGTGTAGTAGAAGTAGTAGTAGTAACACAGTGTCTTGAATATTTCCGAAATCCTTTCCTGCACATGATTTCTCCAGTATTTCCGAAAACCTGGAACGTGTCCTGTGTAAAAATAAAAAAAACACACCAGTATAACGCTACGTTAACACAGAAAATATATACGAAGTCTTGGATCTTTACCAAGTATAGGGTCAGTTTGAGTTTCTTCTTAAGATTATGCATAAATATAATTATTAAGCTTGCTGGTGCTTGTCGGTTTAGTACAGAAGAGTCGTTAGCATTCTGGCTCTCGTTTCAAAAACACAAGTAAAAAAAACCACTCTGCTTATTTAAATATTAAGATAAACACTTCTGGGCTCACCTACATTTAGCCATTTCGCAAATCTGTGATTTGCGTTGCAAGCAAAACTAAGAAACGGCTCGAGGTGCTGTAGATATTTTAATCTATCATTTCAGTTATTTATAAAATAGCATGACATAATTATCACAGATGAGATGGTTGTTAATGTTTTGCCTTTTTGATCGTTTTGACCTAATGGCTGTAAGTGCAATGGATATTTTAATCTGTCATTTAAATGATATAATTATCAGAGATGAAATGGTTATTCATATTTATCTTTTGTCTAAAAAAAAAATTATATTTATAAACAAATTTTGTCTTATAAATGGCTGGAGTTGTTGCGAAAATGTTTAAACTTTAATTTAATTATTTATGAAACCTAACAGCGAGGATGGAAAAGTTTGTTTTTCTTTTTTTTTTTTTTTTTTCTGGAACATGTATGTTGAATATCTAACATCTTAAATGTATGTTTTAAAACTGGTTCTGAAATGTTTATAATAAATTATATCAGCTGGTGTCATACATCATGATTCAGAGTGTGCTGCACATCTCTTTAATCTTTTTTTTTTTAAATTTCTGAACTAAGAGCTGCCTGTGCAGAATTATCAGTGGTGAAACAGCTGGATGCATTTGTCAAATGATTTTTATTTTCACTGGCAAAGTTGAGAGAGAGAGAGAGAGAGAGAGAGAGAGAGAGAGAGAGAGAGAGAGAGAGAGAGAGAGAGAGAGAGAGAGAGAGAGAGAGAGAGAGAGAGAGAGAGAGAAATGTAAGAACAATAATTTATTTAAAAAAAAAAAAAAAAAAAAAAACATTATTCATAAAATTCACTTTAGAGGCGACTCTAAGAAAGGGTTTATACACAGTTATAATTCTTTTTAAATTATTTTCCGGAACGAATATAGAATTTTTTAAATATACTTATATAGGGAATTCAATTTCTGAATTAATTATAATTCAGATGCGAAGCTATAATTTTTCAAAACGATTATCTTTTTCAGCGGCGAATCTATGATTTTACGGAACAGTTTATACAGAGCATGATAATTAAAATTATC
>CM022670.1:1970834-2013334 GCA_012295275.1 Chrysomallon squamiferum
ATATGAAATATTCTGATCCATCTCAATGGCTAACATTTCTTGGATCTGATATTTGCTGTAGCACTGTTATTTGATTATATGACAGGAAAGTCAAGACAGTAGTTGTGTGTCATTAGTTTAGATTACAAGGTTAGATATCACCTGTGAGAAATGCGACGTCTTATAATTACTCTTCGTAGTGACATTTGGGAATAATTTAACTCGTCTTAACATAAAATATGCGTCTATGCACTTCTACCTCGGCGTAGATGACTAAAATCGTGTGTCGCAGGCAACTGAATAATAACAGAGAGAGAGAGAGAGAGAGAGAGAGAGAGAGAGAGAGAGAGAGAGAGAGAGAGAGAGAGAGAGAGAGAGTCGACTTCATGGAACTGACTAAATGTTGTAACGCGTGTCAGTCACGTTGGTGTGACAGCGACGTGGATGATGTTGTTTTAGAAAGCTATCTGTCTTTGACTAGACTCACCTGGAGTTCACAATGAATTTAAATTAATGTCATCTTCAGTATTAGTAGGCTGTGTGTCTTCCTTCAAATGTGACAAGTTTTTTTTTCTACACACAGTTGTATGATGTAAACAAAACAAACTGTTTAGATAACAGACCTAGGGCCTCAGAAAGAGGGTAAAGCTCATTTGTGTTGTGTATTATACTTCAAAAATTGTGAAAAACAAAATGCGAGCCGAAAACAATAGATGGATTTGGATCCGAATATTGTGGCATATATTTAACTTTTTATATAATTATATGCTGTAAGTCATGAGTATTGTTACTGTTTTCTTGTCAAATTTTAAGTTTTGAGAAATAGTTTTACTGGGTACAAAGTCGCATTAAATAAATAAATAAATAAATAAATAAATACAAACCCCCCCCCCGCCCACAGAAACATTAGTTTTCTTCATAGTTATATATCTTAGACAACTAAAATAAAGTCTATAAGATAGTAACAAAATGGAAAAAATAGTTACAGTGAAAACAAAACAGTATAAAAAACGCCACAAAAACTGTTACCTCTTTACTTGAAGAAATCCGAGTCAAATATACCGATATCTCTCTACATCGACATAACATAACAAAGCGGTATTATTCAGCGTCACAATACACAGTGTCATGAACGAAGACAAAAATAGGTGTCTGACTCACCGTAGCATCTCAAGAAATATTTCAAAATGTAATGAGAAGTATGTGGACAAATTACCAAAGCTGAGTGTAATATATAATAATTACATACGTGTATATTCGGCATACATATTTGTCAGGTAATTACATTTTTTTTTTTTTTTTTTTTTTTTAATATACTAATGTACTCATTACAGTCATTCGATTAAGTCAGCTGCCAAAACTTTATGGATGAACACGTCCTGATTAAATGTCTATTGTAGCGAGAAAGTTTTTTTTCAGTGCGAAAAGATTGAGATTTGGTAACATATTTTGATGTTATTCCAAGCAGGTACATGTTTTTGTCCTTTCGTTTACAACTGTGTTGAAGACTTCGGCAGGCTGCTTTGATTACAGTGGTTGTTTGCGTCCTGACGTGAGTCTGTCTGTTATACTGGCGAAATGAGTAGCAGCGCAAAACTGAGTGTCCAGGAAACAAATTTATATTAACCAAGAAACAGAACCGTATTAGTGAACAAAATAAATATGTGTGTGTGTGTGTGTGTGTGTGTGTACGCACATGTATTTGCTAATGAACATTCACACACACATATTCATATAAACATACATACATACATACATACATACATATATACATACATTTATATATATACGTGTGTGTGTGTACATACATGTACATACATACATATATACATACATTTATATATATATATGTGTGTATATGTATGTCTATTTTTATATATATATATATATTTTATATATATATACACATATAAATATTCACACATACACACACACGTACATATAATACATACATATATACATACACACATATACGGAAATCTATAATTCCATAAACTAACCCTATTGATATAAAAGGTATAAAAGATTTGATTGGCCTTGAACTGCTTATACCGAGCTGGTGGAGAAAACAACGTCAAGCGACGAATGAAAGTCTGTTTACCGATATTCAACGCAGTGACAACTCAAACACTTCTGTTTTCAGTCGACATTCAAAAATCGCCAGTTAACATCAATAATACTGTCTTTTCTGTTTACTGACATACCAAAGCACTCACTTGTTAACATAACACACACACTAACACTGTCGGCACATTGACGTACTAACTTACTAACGCAATGTTAACCTTAACGGGTTATCCTAATTTTTGGCAAATCGTTTCTCGTAATTTAATTACGTCGGAGAAACGTTATATAACAAAAGTTTTAAATGTTGTGAATCGGTTAACTGTAACCATGGCACGCTTATATTTCTAGTGGTAATCTGTTAAAGGTTACACCAACCCACTGCCTCAGTGCGGTTAACATTACGATGTGCAGTTGAACAAACCAGAATTAACTGAACCGGTTTCGCATGTGTGCTTAATAGTCTATTATGACTGTATATCTCCGCCTGCAACTGAATTAAATTAGGTCACACACATCCACGAACATTCTATTCCTAATAATTCGATTTTTAAAGCAAAACAACAAAATTCGTTCATTTTAGATTAACAAAGTCAAAGTTTACAGAATATTTCCATAATAATATTACAAACACGTGTTATATTTGTACACATGTTTTTAATATATAACAAATATAAATGCAACAAATGATGTATGCATGACAAATATTATAAACAAATTCCTACCTTTGCCAGCAGTAATCAGTGAACGTAAGTGAGAACAGCATGGACCTGAACGACAAACTGGTTGCGGGAAATATAAAGTTGAAAAACAGCTTTTCTCACTGTTAGACTGACAATCCGTTCCGGATCGCAGAACACACGACCTTACATTGTTTGCTACTGGCTAACTGGGTTTTCATTTAAAAAAACAATGTCCAATGACTTGCTCATAATTATGACAGAGCAGTTTTGAAGTAGATACGTCTCTTTGCTATGCGGAAAATAGAATAATATGTGAGACGAAATAATTGTAGTGGTATTAGTAGCAATAGCACAACAAGAAATAGATCTAGTAGTAGTAGTAGTAGTAGTAGTAGTAGTAGTAGTAGTAGTAGTAGTAGTAGTAGTAGTAGTAGTAGTAGTAGTAGTAGTAGTATAAGAAGCAGTATTATTATTCGCAGAAGTGAGAGAAGTAGGGGACAGACATTGTACAAACACACAAACACACACACACACACAAACACACACACATACAAATACGCACGTTTAATGTGTTTATCATATCTGCATGCAACAGGTGCATTGTACTGAACAGTGAATAATGCATTCAAAAGGGGCGTATGACCTCATACAACCGAGTTTTACACTCAGTGTGAAATTATGTTGTTTTTCTTTCGTTGTTGTTTTTTAATTTTTATTATTATTATTTTTTGTTTTTTTTATTATTATTATTTTTTTTTTTTTTTAGAAATAAATTGTATATTGAATTTTTATCTACGTCCTCAAAAAATAACACGTTTCTGTCAAGACCAGATGTTTCTCATGTACTTACGTACAGTATCAAATCGTTATAGCTCGCCCAAATGTGAATTCTTAAACTGTATTTCAATTATAACTTGTAACTGAAAATTGTTCAAATAATGTATGAAGTTAACAAATAAAGAAAAATTGTTGTTACTTTCAGAATCTTAATTTAAGAGATCATAATTTGTTATTTTTATTTTGTACGAATCGAATGTCTTTGTAAATTATTGTGTTTATTTTATTATCATTGTCATCGTACATCGCACATACATGTATACACACACACATACATAAACACACATACACATACATACCCCCACACACTCACACACATACATACACACACATACATACATACACACATACACACATACATATATACATACATACACACACATACATACATACACACACACACACATACATAGATACATACATACACACACATACACACACATACATACATACATACATAGATACATACATAAACACACATACACATACCTACCCACACACACATACACACATACATAAACACACACACATACATACATACATATACACACACATATATACATACATACATACACATACATTCATACATACATACATATACATACATACATACATTTTATATATACAGTCGTAACACAGTGTAACTAATAATACAAATAAAATTTATGGGAAGAGAAAAGAGATAAGGGAAGCAACTCCTGTAGGTATAAACCTTTTCTGCTCGTTTGGTTGGTTTGTTCTCATCAGTGCAGTTTTCTGTTAGTTCATTTTCTTGTCAGGTGAGTAACTGGAGTTTATGCTATCGTAACTCCTAGTCTGACTGACCTCTTTGTCAGCTGGGTGATTCGTTGATTTGTCTGCAGTGATTATTTGGCATGTCAAACTGGGTGGTCCTTTAATTAGTGGGTTGGCCGATTTCATTATTTTTTTGGTTTGTTGCCTTGTTTATTAATTGCTTGGCTCATTACCTGGTTTGCAGGTTGATTTTTAATAGCTAGGCAACATAGTTTATTGGTTGATTTGTTCTACTTCACTATTTCATAGTTATGTAAGTATGAGTAAAACATAAAGATTTTTAATTTAATCTACACTCACTTCTGGATGATTCTGCTGTATATTGCTCAGCAAAAAAAAAAAATAACTGTTACTCTCCTGTTCGAAATCTGAATATTCATTTATCTTAAAACGACAAGCTCGTTTATAACATTAATAAACGATACAAAAATAATTTAAAAAAGAACCACATTTGTTTTACATAAAATTATTTTAGTAAGACATTGTAAACATGTACTTTGTGTTTACAATATACAAAATATTTCAATTAATACTGAATGCAGTTTACAACAAAAACGAAAAAAAATGTAACAGAATGAAGAGGGAAACTTTTCATTGTTGTGGGGAAAAAATAAACAGACATTACAATTATTCGACAATATAAACTGAGACACACTGACAACCAAATAGAATATCAGAAGTAAAACACGCATTATATATATATATATCTAGTACATTCTATCCAGTAAAGGGTGTGTGTGTGTGTGTGTGTGTGTGTGTGTGTGTGTGTGTGTGTGTGTGTGTGTGTAGTACATTCTGTTAAAAAAAGCGTCTTTCGTCTTTTACAAATCACTTGTACCCTTAACTGGATATAATAAACTAGATAAAGCATATAAACACACATTGTTTCGTAGTTCAGGGTGGCATTTAAACACCAGCTAAGCAGACGACAGCTAAAGGTCTTAAGGATTTTACGATCGACTCTCACACATTATTCTTTATTTACATTGCTATCTAAAGCTAATTTAGTTCCCAACAGCTTAGAATATCGTCATACTGACATACCGTATGCAGTTACGATACGGGTTTTTTAAGCACCTTTCTACACTAATGACTAATAGACTTGTCTGCGCCATACTGAACGAACTAGTTCATTTAATATTATGAGTTTTGTTACTTCTTACAACATATTATAGTTTCGTACTGCTCGTTTCTGAATTTTTTTTTTTTTTTTTTTTTTTTTTTTTGATAACTCTCGGAGGACTAGGAAGAATGTGTACTAGACCAGTATCTCTTGAAATGGAAATATTTAACCCCGTACGTCGAATAAATTAATGTTATAATTAATTAGCTTTCAAACGAGATTTAATATTATTAACATTAATCCTGTCAGCTCATCTGTTAGTACCAAATGCCAGTCCGTTCGTTTGGCGTAGCCTTGATTATTATCAGTCTATTATTATACTAATTATTACAAGTAGTACAAAATACCACTCCACTGATTTGGCGTAACCTTCATTATTATCAGTCTATTATCAAACTAACTAACTATCAGTTACCAAATACCGGTTTATTATTATTATTTATTTTTTATTTTTTATTTTTATTTTTATTTTTTGCATAATATTTTTATCAGTCATTATCAGTCTGTTCTTTGGCGTAACCTTAATAATAGGTAGTTTCTGTTTCTGTTAACTTTTAAACAGTAGCTAATAAATAAATAAACAAACAAACAAATAAACAAATAAATAAATAAATAAATAAATAAAAGTCATACAAATTAAGCGTAACTCTTTGTGATTTTCAGTTTACTAGGATCCTGCAGATCCCACATCGACATCCTTCTCCCGCCACGAGGTCCTTGCGATGCCGTGCTGTTGCCCTTTCTTCTGATGTATCTGCATTTCTTCAGACTGTCCCCCGCGCCGAACTTGTCGGCCTGTCGTATCTGTTCGTTGGTGAAGACGTCAAACGGGTATTTAGACTCCTTGGGGCCGCTCAGCTCGCTGGAAGTCACGGACAGAGGCGTCGAGGCTTTGGGAACAACCAGCTCTCCCGTGAACGCCTTGTTCTCCGCTAACAACAACAACAACAACAACATCAACAATAATAATAATAAAACAACAACAACAACAACAACAATAATAATAATAACAACAACAACAACAACAACAACAACAATAATAATAACAACAACATCAGCAATAATAGTAATAAAAACAACAACAACAACATCAACAATAATAATAACAACAACAACAACAACAATAATAATAATAATAATAACAACAACAACAACAATAATAATAACAACAATAACAACATAACAACAACAACAATAATAATAGTAATAATAACAAATATATATTTATGTAAAGATTATTGGTTTTTCTCTTTTTTATAATTTTTTAATAATTTTTTTTATAATGTTTTTTTTTTATAGGCTACATTTTTTTTACTTGGTAATACATATCTTTAATATGTAGAACATACATTCTAAGTGCCTGATGTTATCAAGTACAAAATAATCATAATGGCTTCTTGTAAAATTAGTTTTAATTCTCGCTTATGCACCTGTATATATATATATATATATATACAAAAATCTTTCTTAATACTGTTTACTCAACTTTTTAAATGAAATATCAAATAATAATAATAAAAATAATAGCAATAGCAATAATAATAATAATAAAAATAATAGCAATAATAATAAATAATAATAGTAGTAGTAATAATAATAATAAATAAATAAATAAATAAAAATGAAAATAACCACCGTTCTTGAAAATCTCATTTTTCTTTTCTCATTTTTTCTCTTTCTCTCCTTTGTTTTCTTTCTGTCTTATGTTGTTTATTTTAAATTTTCCTTTTTCTTTTATTATTCATAATTATAGTTCTTTACTTTATCTTTTCTTCAAAGTATTTTCTTTGAAGATCAAAACAGCTTTTTTAAAATTCAAAAGTTTAGTGAAATTAAGTGAAATAATGTCTTTGAAACGATGCATTGATGATAATCTCGTATTTGATTTATTTTAGGAGTGTGTCAAGTAATCAGAAAAGATTTGTTCACGCGTAAAACACGTTTAGTTTGCTTCATTTCGCTGTCATTTGCTTCACTTCATTTTCAGCAATGTTGCGTGTTTTTAGTTGATTTTGATTTTGATTTTTAAAAAGGGGTTTTTATTTACTTATTTGCTTATTTACTTACATACCTATTTTGTTTATTTATTTAATTTACTTTATTTCATTTTTCTCGTTTTATTTTTATTTTTTATTTTTTTTTTTTTAATTTTATTTTATTTCATTTATTTCATTTCATTTATTATATTTTACAATTGTTTTATTTGTTTGTTCTTTCATTCGTCTATTTATTTAGGCTACGTTAGTTTTATTTATTTTACTTTCTTTAATTGTTTAACTCGTTTTGCAAACTAAGTTTCAGTTCGCTTGTGTTATTTTTGTACATGAATATGGTGTCTGTTGTATATGCGAACAATGTTTGTTTGTGTTGGAGCATGCATGTATGTATGTATCTTTTTGTAATTATATAGTTGCAGATATTTATATATGTGAACCTGTGTCAATATATGGTTTGTGTGTGGCTGTGAATTGATAAATGAATGGCGAAATATAATGAAATATTATTTACCAAATTCCATCGAGATAGTGTTGAAGAACTCTCCAATTTTAATTCTCTGGTTTAGTATGTCTTCTCGGTTCTTTCTCTCCAGTTTCTTCTGTAGATACAGTTCCTTGTGACTGGGCGGTATGAACCTATCTATTTTCTTAGGCACCAGCTCTCCCTCCAGTTTATTGTGAGAAATAAGTTTGTACTGATGCACCTCCTCTTTGTCGAGAATTCTTGCTTGACGACTCTTTTTATATTTTTCCTCCAGTTTCAAAATCCAAGCCATATTGGGTGAAATTTCTTCATCAAGATCGTTATACTGTTTCCCAGTCGCTTGTTTGTTCGCGTTTTTTCGCTTAATTGTTGCTTCGTCTGTCATCTTTTGTCTGACTCCTCGAACTGAACTGTCTGTTTTTTCTTGGCGTTTTTCAAAGGTTCTAGAAAAACGTCTTCTTTTCTTTCCGCGATACTGGGTACCAGACAGCAAAATCAGTTCCATTTTTGTTAAAAGATCTGTCAGTAAATTCTGTATCATCTTTCTTTTTAATTAGTCTAGGATCTTGTTTTCTGTTTTCGGTATCTGCTGATTTTAACGTGATCAAGATGATCCTTGTTCTTGTTTTCTTTCCTCATCCTTTACGGCTTCCATAACTTCGGTTCGCGATGTTTTCCTCTCATCTACACTGTCTCTCAAAGAACGGATCAGCGGGGGATCTCCTACTCGTGTAATTTTTCTTCTTCTGATGGAGGGTAAAGAATTCCTTAAGCTGTTTCTTTTTGAGGCTTCTGTGTCGCTGCTGGCGCGAGAGACAACACTTTTCTGTTTCTCGATGGCAGGACGTGATTCGGAACTAGTCCGAGAAAGAAACGTGGATTCTTTTTCTGTGTTAGAAAAGTACGACTCGTTCATCTGCGGATTACCGAAAGTAAACCATCCAAAATCTTTCTCGTTGATTTCTTCTTCAGGGTCCGGCGGTTCAAACACTGATTTTCTTCTGCTGCTACTCGTGGAATGTTTTTTGAATTCTTTTTTATCCTCGTTTCTTTTGGGTTGGGCATTTCATTTTCCTTGTCAACAGCAAAACTGACTTGTCTTGAACTTGATGCCAACGGTTCCAGGTTTGAAGAATTTGAATCTGACTTCTTTGATGATCGCTTCCTTCTGACACTTTTCGAAGAACTGACTCGAAACGATCCTGATCGCTTTAACCTGGTTTGATGTTCCGTGTCTTTGCTCACCTCAACAGCTTTCACTGGAAGCAAACCCATTTTGTCGACAGATTTAGAACCATCTGCGTTTTCTCCGTCGATAATCTGAAGGTTCGGTGTCAAGAATGGATGTTCCGAATCTGGCTCTGTTTTCAGCCGTCTGCACTGTGTAGAGCGGTTTTTTCTCCCTGTTTCGTTCTGCACTGTGACTTCTACTTACATATTTATCTTTGCGATGATCGGCAGACTCGCTCACCTCCAGTGTCTGTTTGTCTGTTTGTTTATTACTTTCCTCGTTGGTTTCAGAAATACTCTGATCTTCGTCTCCCATTGTGATATCTCTGCCCATAGACTGTTGTAGTTGGAGATTAAATTTTTTTATGAGTTCTATTTCACTATTTACCCCATCATCTCGAGGAAGTAAAGATCCTCTGTGACTCCCCTTCACCAAAAACAAAGAATCGCGTCTGTCAGCGCGATTCTGATGAAACATTAAACTCCTCCTTTCATCCTCAGCTTTCTGTTTTCGTTTTCGTTTCACGTTTTCTCTAAACTTCTGAACGCCTTTTCGCATCAAGTTTAAAATTCTTTCTGACGTTACCTTGGTTCTTCCTTCCTCCTGGCGTCTCTGGTACTCCTCCCTCTGCGCGTGTCTCTTGTCCCGTGTCACCCTGCACAGAGTTTTAAACACGAGTTCCTGTCCTCGCTTCACTTTGTTCAGAGCGATCACGTGTTCCTTGTACATGAGCTGCACATCCTTCCACATGTGTGACCTCACCAGGCCGTTGAAGTGTCTCGTTCTGTTGCTGAACTCGGGTTTCTCGACCTCGCGTAGCTGCGGCAGTTTGTCGCCGTTCATGGCAGACATTCGTACGAACATCGTGCGACGATTGCTTCGAACGGGAATCCGAGGTCCGTTCCGTCTTTCGGGTTCTTCCATATCGCATAGATAACAAAAATATATTTTAACGTTTAAGCTAAACTTTTCCAACACTATTTAAAGATAGTATAATTTACCTTGTCTTGACTTGACTCTTCTTGGCTGGATGTAGAGAGAAAAAAAAAAACTACGAAAAACACAAAACGATAAACTCACTTTAACTCTTCACTGTTCTGATCATTTTAACCTTTGATCAAACAACTTACTCGTATGAGTTACAACTAGAAAAGTCACCGTATCCATTGGTTTCTAATCTGTTCCGAAATTCTTCAAACACTTTCCATACTGACTCGTGGCAAACACAGCGTCTAGTAAATATTAAATACATAACTGTGTGTGTGTTTTGTATCCAGTTATTCTTTTCTTCGAAACAAAACGAATCCGTGGACAAAACGACCACAGCGAAAAGATCACGGTTACGGGCTAGAGATCTTTACATCCGTTTATATGTCAAACAGTTACCAACACAAGAAGTCACAGACATTGTTGCGAGAAATTCTTTTCTGACTGTCTGCTACTGGCTGGAAACAAACTCAATACGAAGTTCAATGTGATCTATTGCTTTTCATTTTCACTTCAACGAACACATTGTGGAGGTCAAATTTGCCGGGGGACGTTAAGCCGTTGTCTTTGTGAAAACGTTAGCCCTTCCCAGGCAAAAACCTCTTCTTAGATATCTGAACAGACTATTGAGATTGAGTGGTCGTTAGCAAATAAACAGTCGGGTGTATAGTACAAGCGTGCATGTATCGTGTTTTCTGTATTATGTGCTGTGTGCCAGCACGAATCCACTTCAGACTTCTCCAGTGTTATGAAAACTGTTATTTGTGATATGTATTCCAACTAAGCTCCTGGTTTAACCTAGCGAAGATATTTTTTAAAACAAAACTGAAAAATATTTTAAATATACCAAAATGTTGTTTCGTATGAAAGTGTATATCAGCAGCAAATGAAATAAAAAAAATAATAATATAAAAATTAAATTAAAAAAAAAAAAAAATAAAATAAAATAAATAACATATATATATATATATATATATATAAGGTTATTATGTTTCTTCTGAATGTGAAGGTAAACGTTTCAATATTATATTTAAGATATGATTTATGTATTCATAGCGCAGAGAAACCGCTAATTTTCTCTGTCTCGGCTGAAACCTTTCATTGCTCCAATATTATCATTAAAATAGTTCATAACACGATACCCGTCGCTTAACAACAACAGCATTGACGACGACGACAATCAAAAAAAAAAAAAATAATAATAATAATAATAAATTTATTAACTCCAGTAAGTTATGCCAGAATTATAACTGTTTGAAGTTATAGAATGGGGGAAATGATTATATCGATTTTATTCGCAATATTTTGTTACTGATTTTTTATTATTAAAGTCTCAGGTAATAACAAGTCTGATAGTGTTGTGTAATGTGTTTTTCATAGTGTCTCGTCTTGAGCGAAACCCAACAGATCTGCAAGTCAACATTATACGAACCCCTTATGTACGCACATATACAGAAAAATTGGTTAATATTTTGTTATGTGTATCTCTCTCTCTCTCTCTCTCTCTCTCTCTCTCTCTCTCTCTCTCTCTCTCTCTCTCTCTCTCTCTCTCTCTCTCTCTCTCTGTGTGTGTGTGTGTGTGTGTGTGTGTGTGTGTATGTAAATGTATGCATATCAATTCTATCATAAATTTTCATAAAACACGTTAAAAATATTTATGAACATACACATATTATTAAATTTCATTCGTAACGGATTAATATTTGAAAAATAATACTTTCCCAGGGTTTTTTTTGCTGGTTTATTAGTTTTTGCAGTAAGCTTTCGACAAGCAATCTTTGTAAAATCGTACCGTTGACGTCCATTTTATTATTATTATTATTATTATTATTTTATTTTATTTTTTTTTTTTTTTTTATTATTATTATTAATTTTTTTTTTTCTAAATTTTTCAAAATAGTTTGAATATATTATAAACTTTTACCGAATAGCTTCTTTCATTGCTGTGAAGAATTTATTATTATTATTATTATTAGTAGTAGTAGTACTAGTAGTAGTAGTTGTAGTAGTAGTAGTAGTAGTAGTAGTAGTACTATTATCACTATGTCGCAACACAGTCTGATAAATAGATTATCAGATTTCCATAATTAATACTTTAGGAAACGAGCAGGTACAAGTAAATTCTGTCAGTTATTAGTGTTTGTTTCTTTCGTTTTGCTATTCCAGTTCTGTTATTACTTTCTTTATTTCTTTTTTTTTTCTTTTTATTATTATCCCCAGCATCAAATTTAATAACATATTTATTTTTATTTGTTTGTGTGTTTTATTTTTTGTTTTTAAAGTTTTTATTATTAGTATTTCTTTTATATATTATTATTTTTTTTTTTTGTTGTTTTCATTTTCTTGCTTCCCCCACCCACTTTAGCAGACCACTCCTTACTGTTCATTCTCACATCTAAAATAACTTTAAAAGAGGATGAGCGATGTTTTATTTATTTTATTTTTTTTTACTTAATCAGGGTCCGGCACGTGATGAAATTCCTCGTCACGAATTTCTGCAAGAAATACGATTAAATTCTGAATCGGATAAATGTTGCTATGTTAAAATAATTCTAACGTTATTGAGAAATATATAAACAATTTACAATGATTAGTCCACGGGTATTTTTTATTCAAAATTTCAATATGGTTTTAACAGTGCATGACGTATCCTTATGTAAACATTCTGAAAAGCTATGTGACGTTGTAAAATGTGATAATTACCAAGTTATTATTCACTTTAACATTGTTATAAAATAAATAATTATTAACTGAAATGTGAAGTTGAAAATTGTTACTAAGTACATTTTTTTGTTTTTTACCATCATAGTAATTAACCTTTTTGTAATGTATTATGTGTTGTGTTAACTTGGTAACTAATATAAAACTGGTGACGTCTTAAAATTTATTTTAAAAAACGCTGAATTACATCAATTAATTATGTGAAAACTTAACACATTAATAACCATTGTGTCAAACTCTGTATATAAACTCGATGTGTGTTTTGTTATTAATTATCATTAATGATATATATTTATCCAAATTACATATTTTCCGATTATAAAAAACTGAATATTACATTCAAAAATGTGTTTTATTCTTGTACGATTCAAATATACTTAGAGCTGGATTACATAAAAGCTGAAGCATTATATGTTTATTTGAATCCCAGTCAAAGTGAAAGGTCGCATTCACTATCACTTTCAGTCACAGTGACTGCTGATGCAATCATACTCATTACACATACACACACAAAACATCATTTAGATGTACAAACAAGCTTAGATTTGAAAAAAAATGTTTTTGTTTTTGTTTCAGTCTTTCTTTTCAGTCGTTTCTCTCTCAATTTTGATTGTTTTTCCTTCAGGTTCTGGTTCTCCTTTCACGTCTGCTTCAATCAGCAAAACGCCCTCTGGTGAGATTTTTGATGACACGGTTTCCAGGTCAACATCCTAAAATAAACACAAATTACTTTACATAGAGAATGTTTTAATGAATATAATTTGTTTTATACAAGTTATAGAAATATATGTTGTTGTATTTTATTTATTATTATTTTTATAATCCGGTAATGAATAAAAGAAGATATTTAGCTAAAAAATGTGTACTTAAATTTAAAAAATAACTTTTTCATTTAGTTAATTAAATAATCATAAACAACTTTAAAAAATACATTGAAATTATTTATAAAAAAAATAATTATAAAACATTTTAAAATATAAAACAAAATTTAATAAATTTTTTTAATTACAAAACATTTTTAAAAATATAAAAAAAATAAATCATAAAAAAGTATTTTACTTTAAAAAATTTTTTAATTCAATACAAAATTAATTTAAAAAAAAATAATAATAATAATAATAATAAATATATATATATATATTAAATATAAAGAAATTTTAGAACTACAGGATCTGTTAAATGACAAGACAAACAAAGCAGACCTCTGGTATGATGAATTCCCGCGTGAATTCGCGCGACACAAAACCATGTTCGTCTGGTTTTGACTCGTGTCTGCCGGTCACACTCAGTCTGTTTCCTGTGACCTTCACAGTCAGATCCTCCGGTTCAAACTGTCCAACGTCCAGTTTGACTTGAAACAATTTGTTGTCGTACTTCACCTGAAATAAATTTATAATGATTAGAATGTTCTAGTGATGATAATAATTATTATTCAATTTACACGTAAATTATTTATATCCTCAGTCTATCAGGAATTTTTGCAAATATCAAATTGTTTCAAAATAAAATTTTATTACGACAAAATGAAGTTAAATGACGAACTTTTTTTACAAGCTGATTTTATATAAGTGTGTGCATGTGTGTATATATATATATATAATTTTTATACTTTATTATTTGCAAATGTTGTGGTCCATTAATAAATTACAACTTAGAAAAAAAATCTAAATATTTTAAAACCATTTTAAAACTTGTTACCTTCATCTAAAGTATACTTTAGAAATTGTGACCTTTTAGAATTTTAATTTCAAAACATAAATTTTTTTTTTTAAAAACCCAAAATAACATGTTTTTACACATTTTCCAATAATACTGAATTGTATTTATCTGATGTAGTGTAATACAAAAAAAAAAAAAAAAAAAAAAAAAAAAAATTTAAAAAAATACAAAATTTAATAAAAACATTGGGTATACTACTCACTTTGCTAATAATAAAGTATAATCACAAACTGATAAATATGGAGATTTATACTCCCACACAGTAATTCAGTAACTGATGCAATCTCAGGAATTAGTAAATCTGTATTGATTGTTGCATCAGACCAAACTGAAACATTTTACTAACACTTTTCCTTTACAGTTAATATAATATTGTAACTGAAAATACATATTAATCAGTTTTATGGACTTAAAATAATAATAATAATAATAATAATAATAATAATAATAATAATAATAAATATTAAACATTTTTAATTCGTATATTATTATTATCATCATTATTGTTAATACTATCACTGTTAATATTTATTATTAGTCGTGGTAGTAGTAGTAGTAGTAGTTCTTAGTTACTTTACTTATAAATATTGTCTGTTAATATTTTTAGTGTTACTATTTTTGTTGTTGTTACAGTAACAATAACATTTATAGCAGCGATTAGAGATATTAAATCATAAACTATGAAACTGTCATCATCAATAATAATAGTAGTAGTAGTAGTAGTAGTAATAGTAATAGTAGTAGTAGTAGTAACAGTAATAGAAGAAACGTAGTAGTAGTAGCAGTAGTAGTAGTAGTAGCAGCT
This sequence comes from Chrysomallon squamiferum, assembly GCA_012295275.1. Classification (NCBI taxonomy): domain Eukaryota; kingdom Metazoa; phylum Mollusca; class Gastropoda; order Neomphalida; family Peltospiridae; genus Chrysomallon; species Chrysomallon squamiferum. The sequence continues at coordinate 1,986,260 of CM022670.1, forward strand.
AAATACAAAATATACTTCTTTAATTCTTTACATAATGGTCAATCGCTTTATCTTGTTTTAACTTAAAAAACTTAAAATCACCAGTGATAAAAAAAGACTTACAGACGTTCCCCCTACCTCAGTTCCCGCGTCCTCGGCCAGACCCCAGCGCCAGCAGGGTCGGGCCATGTAGCCTGGCCAGCCCCTGGGCATCATTCTGTCCACGGTATCAGCCATGTTCTTGAACGCTTCGTCGAAAGCTCTGAACGGAGTTCGTGGGACTTCGTCGAAGAAATCGTTCCACGGAGACATCTGTCTCGCCCGAGGTCGGAATCTCATAACGATTCCCCCGCCACCTTTTTTGCTCATGTACCGGCACGGTCCCCCCCGTGGCCATAGCCTAAAACATCGCGGAAAAGCCTGTCGAAGCATCTTCTCTCTCTCGTCGACTCGAAATATCTGGTCCCTTAAGTTTTCTGATGCAATTTATACTTAAACCACAACTGCGAAGTTAGTCTGGCTGAATACTGTCAAGTCAGACGGCAGCTACACACTTCTCGAAGCTTCGAGAAAGGCCGTTAGCCAATCGGTATGCAGAACGGTGTTATGATGCTAAAAATAGACGAGGGGTTTTCCCAGCGCTCGTACATTATAGCCCTACGAAAAGTAATGCGCAAGTGTGAGATTTAATTTATTTTATGCTGCAATCTGATGGGGAATTTTCGTCATATTTTCATCGATATAATTATTCTGTTTACAACAATAAAACATTGATTTTGTGTTACAATTTTACAACGCTGTAGTTATATTGTCACAAAATTAAGAGTTATAATTTATATAATGCTGTACATAATAAATCCTACAAGATTAAAATAACATAAATTTTATTATCAACATAATTAATGGAAAAGCATATGAAATAAAACATTTCAGGTACATTACAGGTAAAACTGGTTCTTAAAACCACGCCCACTTGTTATTTTTAACTAATACGTTTTAAAACGTGATGACGCACATGGCAAAAATAATATTTTCTAGAAGTTTCTAGTAAATTCTGACAGTAATCCACAATGAGTATATAAAGAGAGCCGAGCGAGTTGACATTTCATTTCATAAACACACGGGTATAACACTGGAGTTAAACTGTACAAGACGTAGGTTTAAAACTAAAAATGTTTCGGTTTTTACCAGCTGAAAGTGAGTTATTTGAATACATGCCACACAAAACGTGCGGTCATCAGAACGGTTTGTTACCTTGGCCACTGGGGATATTCATTACAAAACCCCAGAGCCACAGACACAAGCGATGTTCGAAATCTTGCCAGCGAAAAGGCGCTGACAATCAAGTTTTTAAGATGTCAGGCCAACCCGAAAGAAAAATGGCTGCCAAACCGGTGTGGCAAACCGTAGTAGACTGTGCAGGACTGTCAACCAAAGATTTAGAAGTAAGTGCTGAAAAGGGTAAAATATTTATCCACTTTAAGCACAAAGAAAGCGAGTCGTTATTTCTAGAAGTGACAAGAACAGTCTCAGTTCCACGCCATGTCGACCTGTCAACCGTAACTTGCAGATTGACCCCGAACGGGTTTCTCCTTTTGGAAGGAAAACTGAAGAAACGGGAAAGCGAAATTTCGAAAAAGAGTTTGAAACCAAAGAGTGGAAAAGAAAGAAGAGGTGAGGAAAAGAGAGACTGTGAGCGATGTGTGAGCGACGAAACATTACAAACAAACGCAGAAAATGTTGACGACGTGTACACAGTCTGTGAGCGAGAAAACGAGGCGGGAGCTGTAACGACGTCGACAACAGAAATCGCTAACAGTGAAACGACTGTAACGACGTCTACGGCTGAAATCGCTAGCAGTAAAACGGCTTCAGATAATGATCAGAATAATGAGCAGCCCGCAGCATCAGAAGAAAAAGAAAAACTCTCTAAAACGCCTTCCGAAGATGAAAAACTTACAGAAAATACTGACAGATGTCTAAAACAAGACGACTTATCTGTTCTAAATGGAACACAAAACGAACAGTCTGATCCAAATGAAAAAGAGAATGGCACACAAGAAGAACCATCTCACTCGAATGAAACAAAAGATGAACCATCTCACTCGAATGAAACACAAGATGAACCATCTCACACGAATGAAACACAAGATGAACCATCTCATTCCGAATGAAACAAAAGATGAACCATCTCACTCGAATGAAACACAAGATGAACCATCTCACTCGAATGAAACACAAGATGAACCATCTATTCCGAATGAAGAAGATACTCAACTGACTGATGAAAAACAGACTGAAAAACTGGAAAATATTTTTGTCCAACAAACCGACATCGATACACCTTCAACGGGACAATTCAGTGAAACGTCATGTTCCAGCGTATTTACAGAAGATGAAGAAAATGAAGAATTATCTTACGAAGAAGAATGTCTTAACGATCAGGATTTTGTCATCGTACAAGACGGATTAGAGGATCATCTCACTGACAAAACAAATGTGGAGGATTCTGATTTTCAGCACGATGAAAACTCTTCTTCAAAGTTAACTGAAAATAGGAAAACAGAACATGGGATTTTTGAATCTGGCAAAAATGGAATAAAGCTGTGTTTAGATCTTCACAAGTACAAACCAAACGAAATAAATGTAAAAGTTCAAGACAACCTCGTCAAAGTATCAGCAAAGCGAGAAATTAGGGGCGATAATTATAACGGATCTGAGAGTTATGATCGACAGATTTATCTCCCCGAATCCGCAGATCCGACAACACTGTACAGCACATTGCAAACTGATGGCTGTTTGATCGTTGGTGCCTCTTACAAAAAATAATAACGAAGAAGAAACAGACATTCCTTGTTCGAATTGCTGATGACTAAACTTATTTAATTTCTGTGTACATTTTAATGTATTTTATTATATCAGTTGAATAATAATTTAAAAATTATTTGATATAAAGATTCATGTATTTATAATATACTACTAATATAAATTTCGAATACTATTACAATTTGCTGAACAAATAATAAATTGATATACAAAAATGAACTGCCAGTTGTCTCTGTTTTTATTTATTTATTTATTATTTATTTATTTATTTATTGTGATAGAAAATATTTACACTTCGACTAAAATATATTTTTATAACGACAGAACTTTGTCTAAAAACGTTAAAATCATTATCTGTGGGTTAAACATGGAAGTAATTTAGTCTTGAATTTAGTGCGAGCTTTGATTTTTACGCACACATCCTCAGAGAAAGAAAGAGAGAAAGAGAGAAATCAGTATGAAAGAGAGATAGAAAGACAGGCAGACAGTCAGACAGTCAGACAGAAATAAACAGACAGACAGAGACAGACAGACAGACACTGAAAAAAGATTGTTTTCTATATAATTATAATGCGAAATCTCCCCATAACTGTATTCAGTACAAGAGTACTAATACTAATACTTCTATTACTGAAAAAACAAATACTAGTTGGCCAAAAACCAAACTGTGTTTTTATAATAAAAATCTGTAATTAAAATCTGTTATTAAGTTTTTTATAAAGTAATGAACAACAACAAAAAAGTATTATTTATTTACTTCTTTATTTACTTCTTTATTTATTTATTTATTTAATTATTATTATTTTTTTTTACTTTTTTTTGTTAACAGCATTCACTGCTCTGTATATCGATGTTCTTGTTTCGTCATTTCACAGAGTTAACATTATCACTAATGGGAACTGATATGGTGAAAGGTATCACGTCAGACATGTCTGAGAAAGTGCTTCATTAAAAGCAGAGAATGACAGAGGCAGACGAGTGCAGCAGTACAAGATAAATCGAAACGATTCTAAAAAAAACCCCACAAATAATGTCATGGTGAACTACTAAATATATTTTTTATTTTATTCAGGATGAACGGAAGAATACGACATTGTGTGTATCTGTGAGCATGTATGATTCTGACTGGCTGCATATGGGCGTGTTCGGTTTGTGTGGATGTGTGTAGATGTTTGTTGGTATGTGCGCATGTGAGTGTAAATAGATATAGGTGGGTGCAAAATATTGTATGTATGAACGGTATTGGTAAGCGTCCTCTTGTTTGTGAGAAGGTGGTTACACGAATTGTTTGTTGTTAATTGATAACATTAGACAATGGCATCGCGGAAACATATTTTCTTTTTTATATTACTGTTAGACGCTTTAAAAAGCGCACGTAATAATGCTATATATATATATATAGGCACAATTAGCAATAAAATTTACAGAACTGTATTCAATAAAAGTGTATTTTCGTTCGTAATCACACAGAATGTGTGTATGTCCGACACAGGCTAATACAGGAAAGGTTAAATAAATCAGGACCTGAGCTGTATTATTTAAATATTTATTAACTGTAACTGGACCTGGAAATGAATTCTTTCAGAAATGAGGCGAAGAATCTGTCTTTGAACTACCTTCGTCTCATAAAATTGTATTAAAAAAAAACTCTTAGGAAATAAGGAAAGTGGGTAATATATAACACGAATATCGTTTTACTGGGTTTTTAAGATGGCTTTGTGCTGAGCGTTCTGAAATCACTTTATCTGATTTCAAATTTTACTTGAAATCCTCCACCAGTTCTGTATTTACAGATACAAGGTTTTACTTCGTAGGCGTATCGTTATATCACTGCAGTTGTGAGTCTGCACGTAACTCCCCCGATAAAAAGATATTAAAACAAGTTATTGTCTTTTCACCAGTGTCGTAATCTCATAGACATAGAATTCCTTGGCGCTACTGTAATTGCTGTTAATATGTTGCAGTAGTAGTAGTAATAGTAGTAGTAGTAGTAGTAGTAGTAGTAGTAGTAGTAGTAGTAGTAGTAGTAGTAGTAGTAATAGCTGTAGTAGTAGTAATAGTAGTCTCATTATATAATGAAATTTATTTTATCTGAAAATTGTTAACACAACAAGGATACACTTTTTCTGATATTCTGCATCCGCCTAGCTGATGCATCTTTGATCTTTTTAATTTTTTTTTTGGTTTCCTTTTTCCTCGGAAGGTCATTAACTCTGATGAGATCTGAATGATTAATTCAGGCAGAGTTACCGAGATTTAAGTTGATTAAACTATTGTGCAGCAAATGCTTCTTCAAGCACTTTGTTTTAATTAGATCGTTTGATGTTAAACACTGGATAGATCACCATCTTTACTAGACTTTTAAAACCAACATAAACAAACCAATGAATTTTGTCTACGTTTGCTTTTCACTCTCAGATAAATGAGATTGCATGCTGTTATTGCTTTTACGTCTTTTACTCCTTAGATAACTGCAGGTTACAGTAAATGCAGAATGGTCTTACGTCTGAAAACTTTCAGAATCCACCCTGATGCTTATCTCGAAGACAATATATCATTCCGCGCTGAAGTACGCGTCACTTCTTTATTACAGACCACAATTATTATGATCGTTAGGTTTCTGAAAAAAGAGAAAACGTAAAGAAAAGCGGTCGTAAATGAATTCTTAAGTCAGTTGGTACTCTCTATCTCCCTTGTCTGTCTGTCAGTCTGCCTCCCTGTCTATGTCAGTCTGTCAGTCTGGCAGTCTCTCTCATTCTCCATGTCTGTCTGTTTCTCTGTCCCTCTCTTACTTTCTCTCTCTCGGTCACTAACTCTCTGTCTTTTTCTCTGTCTCTGTTTCTGTCTTTTTCTCTCTGATTCTCTCTCTCTCTCTCTCTCTCTCTCTCTCTCTCTCTCTCTCTCTCTCTCTCTCTCTCTCTCTCTCTCTCTCTCTCTCTCTCTCTCTCTCTCTCTCTCTCTCTCTCTCTCTCTCTCTCTCTCTCTCATTCTCTTTCTCATTCTCTCTGTCATTCCCCCTTACTGACTCTCTGCCTTTCCCTTCTCAATCTCTGTTTCTTACTAACTTTCTTTCTGTGTAGATCTGTGTTTGTGTGTGGCTGTGTATTTTGTTATATTTAGTGTACACATGTGGGAGTATGTTTATAAACAGATGGAAGAAAAGATCTGAGATTATTTTGAACGCGCGGTAGTTAGATTTAAAGATGCACTTACATGCGTAGAAAGGAACGTAGAAATGCATATGTATTTTCATGTAAGAACACACACACACAGTATGAGAAATGAAGAATTATTATCTTTCCTTTGTCGTCCATTAAATTATCTGTGTTTTTAAATTAATTAATTAATTATTTATTTATTTATTTATTTATTTATTTATTTATTTTCAATGTATTTTTTTTATTTTTTTTTATGGGTTTTTGTAGGTTTAAAATTATTATTATTATTATTATTATTATTATTATTATTAATATTATTATTATTATTGTTATTATTATTATTATTATTAATATATTTTTAAAATTAATAAATGTTACATTTTATTTTTATAACTGGGCATGAAGCCATTACAGATATAAAAGTTTTTTTGGTTCATACTCCGAGTAATAATTACCAAGCACTTAGTTATTAATCAAGTTTAAGTAGCATGTAAATAAACACTGAGCGCTGAACCCGGTTAACAAATTAACAGTAAAGTAGAGTCAGTATTTCTTGAAATTAAATTTCTTTTAATCTGTAATTAAGAACTCATTACTGACAAAGAGTATTACATTCAAAGTAACTTATCTGATGTTGTTGTCGCCACCGTGTATTTGTTTTTCTGCTGCTGTTGTCGTGGCATGTCTTACTTTGTAATGACGAAGAACGTCTTGACTAGCAAACTTAATTATTATTTAGGTAATCAGCGCCATGAGCTTTCAGCGCTTTACTAATGAATGAAATGACTGCATTAAGATTAGCTAGGTATTATTTATGTGCATTATGTTTTTTATTTTTTTTTATTTTTTTTTTTTTTATTACTTTTAAAAAAAAAAAAAAAAAAAAAATTCCATGCGCAGTAGTACACGTAATCTATTGCAGGAATTTTATGAATTTCGGCCGTCACCCAGTTATTCATCTGACTAATTTCTGAATCGGATAAATGTTGCTATGTTAAAATAATTCTAACGTTATTGAGAAATATATAAGCAATTTACAATGATTAGTCGACGGGTATTTTTTATTCAAAATTTCAATATGGTTTTAACAGTGCATGACGTATCCTTATGTAAACATTCTGAAAAGCTATATGACGTTGTAAAATGTGATAATTACCAAATTATTATTCACTTTAACATTGTTATAAAATAAAGAATTAACTGAAATGTGAAGTTGAAAACTGTTACTAAGTACATTTTTTTTTTTTTTACCATCATAGTAATGAACCTTTTTGTAATGTATTATGTGTTGTGTTCACTTGGTAACTAATATAAAACTGGTGACGTCTTAAATTTATTTTTAAAAACGCTGAATTACATCAATTAATTATGTGAAAACTTAACACATTAATAACCATTGTGTCAAACTCTGTATATAAACTCGATGTGTGTTTTGTTATTAATTATCATTAATGATATATATTTATCCAAACTACATATTTTCCGGTTATAAAAAACTGAATATTACATTCAGAAATGTGTTTTATTCTTGTACGATTCAAATATACTTAGAGCTGGATTACATAAAAGCTGAAGCATTATTTGTTTATTTGAATCCCAATCAAAGTGACAGTGCACAGTCACTATCACTTTCACAGTGAAAGGACGCGTTCACTATCACTTTCAGTCACAGTGACTGCTGACGCAATCATACTCATTACACATACACACACAAAACATCATTTAGATGTACAAACAAGCTTAGATTTGGAAAAAAATGTTTTTGTTTTTGTTTTTGTTTCAGTCTTTCTTTTCAGTCGTTTCTCTCTCTATTTTAATTGTTTTTCCTTCAGGTTCTGGTTCTCCTTTTACGTCTGCTTCAATCAGCAAAACGCCCTCTGGTGAGATTTTTGATGACACCGTTTCCAGGTCAACATCCTGAAATAAACACAAATTACTTTACATAGAGAATGTTTTAATGAATATAATTTGTTTTATACAAGTTATAGAAATATATGTTGTTGTATTTTATTTATTATTATTTTTATAATCCGGTAATGAATAAAAGAATATATTTAGCAAAAAAATGTGTACTTAAATTTAAAAAATAACTTTTTCATTTAGTTAATTAAATAATCATAAACAACTTTAAAAAATACATTGAAATTATTTATAAAAAAAAATAATTATAAAACATTTAAAAATATAAAACAAAATTTAATAATTTTTTTTTAATTACAAAACATTTCTAAAAATAAATAAAAATAAATCATAATAGTATTTTACTTTCCAATTTTTTTTAATTCAATACAAAATTAATTTAAAAAATAATAATAATAATAATAATATATATATATATATATATATATATATATATATATATATATATATATATTTAATATAAAGAAATTTTAGAACTACAGGATCTGTTAAATGACAAGACAAACAAAGCAGACCTCTGGTATGATGAATTCCCGCGTGAATTCGCGCGACACAAAACCATGTTCGTCTGGTTTTGACTCGTGTCTGCCGGTCACACTCAGTCTGTTTCCTGTGACCTTCACAGTCAGATCCTCCGGTTCAAACTGACCAACGTCCAGTTTCACTTGAAACAATTTGTTGTCGTACTTCACCTGAAATAAATTTATAATGATTAGAATGTTCTAGTGATGATAATAATTATTATTCAATTTATTGTGTTCAAACACGTAAATTATTTATATCCTCAGTCTATCAGGAATTTTTGCAAATTTCAAATTGTTTCAAAATAAAATTTTATTACGACAAAATGAAGTTAAATGACGAACTTTTTTTACAAGCTGATTTTATATAAGTGTGTGCATGTGTGTATATATATATATAATTTTTATACTTTATTATTTGCAAACGTTGTGGTCCATTAATAAATTACAACTTAGAAAAAAAATCTAAATATTTTAAAACCATTTTAAAACTTGCTACCTTCATCTAAAGTATACTTTAGAAATTGTGACCTTTTAGAATTTTAATTTCAAAACATAAAAAAAAAAACCCCAAAATAACATGTTTTTACACATTTTCCAATAATACTGAATTGTATTTATCTGATGTAGTGTAATACAAAAAACAAAAAAAACAAAAATACATAAAAAATACAAAATTTAATAAAAACATTGGGTATACTACTGTATAACATAAATTTTATTATCAACATAATTAATGGAAAAGCATATGAAATAAAACATTTCAGGTACATTACAGGTAAAACTGGTTCTTAAAACCACGCCCTCTTGTTATTTTTAACTAATACGTTTTAAAACGTGATGACGCACATGGCAAAAATAATATTTTCTAGAAGTTTCTAGTAAATTCTGACAGTAATCCACAATGAGTATATAAAGAGAGCCGAGCGAGTTGACATTTCATTTCATAAACACACGGGTATAACACTGAAGTTAAACTGTAGAAGACGTAGGTTTAACACTAAAAATGTTTCGGCTTTTACCAGCTGAAAGTGAGTTATTTGAATACATGCCACATAAAACGTGCGGTCATCAGAACGGTTTGTTACCTTGGCCGCTGGGGATATTTATCACAAAACCCCAGAGCCACAGACACAAGCGATGTTCGAAATCTTGCCAGCGAAAATCAGCTGACGATCAAGTTTTTAAGATGTCTGTCCAACCCGAAAGAAAAATGGCTGCCAAACCGGTGTGGCAAACAGTAATAGACTGTGCAGGACTGTCAACCAAAGATTTAGAAGTAAGTGCTGAAAAGGGTAAAATATTTATCCACTTTAAGCACAAAGAAAGCGAGTCGTTATTTCTAGAAGTGACAAGAACAGTCTCAGTTCCACGCCATGTCGACCTGTCAACCGTAACTTGCAGATTGACCCCGAACGGGTTTCTCCTTTTGGAAGGAAAACTGAAGAAACGGGAAAGCGAAATTTCGAAAAAGAGTTTGAAACCAAAGAGTGGAAAAGAAAGAAGAGGTGAGGAAAAGAGAGACTGTGAGCGATGTGTGAGCGACGAAACATTACAAACAAACGCAGAAAATGTTGACGACGTGTACACAGTCTGTGAGCGAGAAAACGAGGCGGGAGCTGTAACGACGTCGACAACAGAAATCGCTAACAGTGAAACGACTGTAACGACGTCTACGGCTGAAATCGCTAGCAGTAAAACGGCTTCAGATAATGATCAGAATAATGAGCAGCCCGCAGCATCAGAAGAAAAAGAGAAAAACTCTAAAACGCCTTCCGAAGATGAAAAACTTACAGAAAATACTGACAGATGTCTAAAACAAGACGACTTATCTGTTCTAAATGGAACACAAAACGAACAGTCTGATCCAAATGAAAAAGAGAATGGCACACAAGAAGAACCATCTCACTCGAATGAAACAAAAGATGAACCATCTCACTCGAATGAAACACAAGATGAACCATCTCACACGAATGAAACACAAGATGAACCATCTCACTCGAATGAAACAAAAGATGAACCATCTCACTCGAATGAAACACAAGATGAACCATCTCACTCGAATGAAACACAAGATGAACCATCTATTCCGAATGAAGAAGATACTCAACTGACTGATGAAAAACAGACTGAAAAACTGGAAAATATTTTTGTCCAACAAACCGACATCGATACACCTTCAACGGGACAATTCAGTGAAACGTCATGTTCCAGCGTATTTACAGAAGATGAAGAAAATGAAGAATTATCTTACGAAGAAGAATGTCTTAACGATCAGGATTTTGTCATCGTACAAGACGGATTAGAGGATCATCTCACTGACAAAACAAATGTGGAGGATTCTGATTTTCAGCACGATGAAAACTCTTCTTCAAAGTTAACTGAAAATAGGAAAACAGAACATGGGATTTTTGAATCTGGCAAAAATGGAATAAAGCTGTGTTTAGATCTTCACAAGTACAAACCAAACGAAATAAATGTAAAAGTTCAAGACAACCTCGTCAAAGTATCAGCAAAGCGAGAAATTAGGGGCCATAATTATAACGGATCTGAGAGTTATGATCGACAGATTTATCTCCCCGAATCCGCAGATCCGACAACACTGTACAGCACATTGCAAACTGATGGCTGTTTGATCGTTGGTGCCTCTTACAAAAAATAATAACGAAGAAGAAACAGACATTCCTTGTTCGAATTGCTGATGACTAAACTTATTTAATTTCTGTGTACATTTTAATGTATTTTATTATATCAGTTGAATAATAATTTAAAAATTATTTGATATAAAGATTCATGTATTTATAATATACTACTAATATAAATTTCGAATACTATTACAATTTGCTGAACAAATAATAAATTGATATACAAAAATGAACTGCCAGTTGTCTCTGTTTTTATTTATTTATTTATTATTTATTTATTTATTTATTGTGATAGAAAATATTTACACTTCGACTAAAATATATTTTTATAACGACAGAACTTTGTCTAAAAACGTTAAAATCATTATCTGTGGGTTAAACATGGAAGTAATTTAGTCTTGAATTTAGTGCGAGCTTTGATTTTTACGCACACATCCTCAGAGAAAGAAAGAGAGAAAGAGAGAATCAGTATGAAAGAGAGATAGAAAGACAGGCAGACAGTCAGACAGTCAGACAGAAATAAACAGACAGACAGAGACAGACAGACAGACACTGAGAAAAAGATTGTTTTCTATATAATTATAATGCGAAATCTCCCCATAACTGTATTCAGTACAAGAGTACTAATACTAATACTTCTATTACTGAAAAAACAAATACTAGTTGGCCAAAAACCAAACTGTGTTTTTATAATAAAAATCTGTAATTAAAATCTGTTATTAAGTTTTTTATAAAGTAATGAACAACAACAAAAAAGTATTATTTATTTACTTCTTTATTTACTTCTTTATTTATTTATTTATTTAATTATTATTATTTTTTTTTACTTTTTTTTGTTAACAGCATTCACTGCTCTGTATATCGATGTTCTTGTTTCGTCATTTCACAGAGTTAACATTATCACTAATGGGAACTGATATGGTGAAAGGTATCACGTCAGACATGTCTGAGAAAGTGCTTCATTAAAAGCAGAGAATGACAGAGGCAGACGAGTGCAGCAGTACAAGATAAATCGAAACGATTCTAAAAAAAACCCCACAAATAATGTCATGGTGAACTACTAAATATATTTTTTTATTTTATTCAGGATGAACGGAAGAATACAACATTGTGTGTATCTGTGAGCATGTATGATTCTGACTGGCTGCATATGGGCGTGTTCGGTTTGTGTGGATGTGTGTAGATGTTTGTTGGTATGTGCGCATGTGAGTGTAAATAGATATAGGTGGGTGCAAAATATTGTATGTATGAACGGTATTGGTAAGCGTCCTCTTGTTTGTGAGAAGGTGGTTACACGAATTGTTTGTTGTTAATTGATAACATTAGACAATGGCATCGCGGAAACATATTTTCTTTTTTATATTACTGTTAGACGCTTTAAAAAGCGCACGTAATAATGCTATATATATATATATAGGCACAATTAGCAATAAAATTTACAGAACTGTATTCAATAAAAGTGTATTTTTTCGTTCGTAATCACACAGAATGTGTGTATGTCCGACACAGGCTAATACAGGAAAGGTTAAATAAATCAGGACCTGAGCTGTATTATTTAAATATTTATTAACTGTAACTGGACCTGGAAATGAATTCTTTCAGAAATGAGGCGAAGAATCTGTCTTTGAACTACCTTCGTCTCATAAAATTGTATTAAAAAAAAAACTCTTAGGAAATAAGGAAAGTGGGTAATATATAACACGAATATCGTTTTACTGGGTTTTTAAGATGGCTTTGTGCTGAGCGTTCTGAAATCACTTTATCTGATTTCAAATTTTACTTGAAATCCTCCACCAGTTCTGTATTTACAGATACAAGGTTTTACTTCGTAGGCGTATCGTTATATCACTGCAGTTGTGAGTCTGCACGTAACTCCCCCGATAAAAAGATATTAAAACAAGTTATTGTCTTTTCACCAGTGTCGTAATCTCATAGACATAGAATTCCTTGGCGCTACTGTAATTGCTGTTAATATGTTGCAGTAGTAGTAGTAATAGTAGTAGTAGTAGTAGTAGTAGTAGTAGTAGTAGTAGTAGTAGTAGTAGTAGTAGTAGTAATAGCTGTAGTAGTAGTAATAGTAGTCTCATTATATAATGAAATTTATTTTATCTGAAAATTGTTAACACAACAAGGATACACTTTTTCTGATATTCTGCATCCGCCTAGCTGATGCATCTTTGATCTTTTTAATTTTTTTTTTGGTTTCCTTTTTCCTCGGAAGGTCATTAACTCTGATGAGATCTGAATGATTAATTCAGGCAGAGTTACCGAGATTTAAGTTGATTAAACTATTGTGCCGAGCAAATGCTTCTTCAAGCACTTTGTTTTAATTAGATCGTTTGATGTTAAACACTGGATAGATCACCATCTTTACTAGACTTTTAAAACCAACATAAACAAACCAATGAATTTTGTCTACGTTTGCTTTTCACTCTCAGATAAATGAGATTGCATGCTGTTATTGCTTTTACGTCTTTTACTCCTTAGATAACTGCAGGTTACAGTAAATGCAGAATGGTCTTACGTCTGAAAACTTTCAGAATCCACCCTGATGCTTATCTCGAAGACAATATATCATTCCGCGCTGAAGTACGCGTCACTTCTTTATTACAGACCACAATTATTATGATCGTTAGGTTTCTGAAAAAAGAGAAAACGTAAAAAGAAAAGCGGTCGTAAATGAATTCTTAAGTCAGTTGGTACTCTCTATCTCCCTTGTCTGTCTGTCAGTCTGCCTCCCTGTCTATGTCAGTCTGTCAGTCTGGCAGTCTCTCTCATTCTCCATGTCTGTCTGTTTCTCTGTCCCTCTCTTACTTTCTCTCTCTCGGTCACTAACTCTCTGTCTTTTTCTCTGTCTCTGTTTCTGTCTTTTTCTCTCTGATTCTCTCTCTCTCTCTCTCTCTCTCTCTCTCTCTCTCTCTCTCTCTCTCTCTCTCTCTCTCTCTCTCTCATTCTCTCTCTCTCTCTCTCTCTCTCTCTCTCTCTCTCTCTCTCTCTCTCTCTCTCTCTCTCTCTCTCTCATTCTCTTTCTCATTCTCTCTGTCATTCCCCCTTACTGACTCTCTGCCTTTCCCTTCTCAATCTCTGTTTCTTACTAACTTTCTTTCTGTGTAGATCTGTGTTTGTGTGTGGCTGTGTATTTTGTTATATTTAGTGTACACATGTGGGAGTATGTTTATAAACAGATGGAAGAAAAGATCTGAGATTATTTTGAACGCGCGGTAGTTAGATTTAAAGATGCACTTACATGCGTAGAAAGGAACGTAGAAATGCATATGTATTTTCATGTAAGAACACACACACAGTATGAGAAATGAAGAATTATTATCTTTCCTTTGTCGTCCATTAAATTATCTGTGTTTTTAAATTAATTAATTAATTATTTATTTATTTATTTATTTATTTATTTATTTATTTTCAATGGATTTTTTTTATTTTTTTATGGGTTTTTGTAGGTTTAAAATTATTATTATTATTATTATTATTATTATTATTATTAATATTATTATTATTATTGTTATTATTATTATTATTATTAATATATTTTTAAAATTAATAAATGTTACATTTTTATTTTTATAACTGGGCATGAAGCCATTACAGATATAAAAGTTTTTTTGGTTCATACTCCGAGTAATAATTACCAAGCACTTAGTTATTAATCAAGTTTAAGTAGCATGTAAATAAACACTGAGCGCTGAACCCGGTTAACAAATTAACAGTAAAGTAGAGTCAGTATTTCTTGAAATTAAATTTCTTTTAATCTGTAATTAAGAACTCATTACTGACAAAGAGTATTACATTCAAAGTAACTTATCTGATGTTGTTGTCGCCACCGTGTATTTGTTTTTCTGCTGCTGTTGTCGTGGCATGTCTTACTTTGTAATGACGAAGAACGTCTTGACTAGCAAACTTAATTATTATTTAGGTAATCAGCGCCATGAGCTTTCAGCGCTTTACTAATGAATGAAATGACTGCATTAAGATTAGCTAGGTATTATTTATGTGCATTATGTTTTTTATTTTTTTTTTTTTTTTTTTTTTTATTACTTTTAAAAGAAAACAAAAAAAAAAAAAAAAAAATTCCCATGCGCAGTAGTACACGTAATCTATTGCAGGAATTTTATGAATTTCGGCCGTCACCCAGTTATTCATCTGACTAATTTCTGAATCGGATAAATGTTGCTATGTTAAAATAATTCTAACGTTATTGAGAAATATATAAGCAATTTACAATGATTAGTCGACGGGTATTTTTTTATTCAAAATTTCAATATGGTTTTAACAGTGCATGACGTATCCTTATGTAAACATTCTGAAAAGCTATATGACGTTGTAAAATGTGATAATTACCAAATTATTATTCACTTTAACATTGTTATAAAATAAAGAATTAACTGAAATGTGAAGTTGAAAACTGTTACTAAGTACATTTTTTTTTTTTTTACCATCATAGTAATGAACCTTTTTGTAATGTATTATGTGTTGTGTTCACTTGGTAACTAATATAAAACTGGTGACGTCTTAAATTTATTTTTAAAAACGCTGAATTACATCAATTAATTATGTGAAAACTTAACACATTAATAACCATTGTGTCAAACTCTGTATATAAACTCGATGTGTGTTTTGTTATTAATTATCATTAATGATATATATTTATCCAAACTACATATTTTCCGGTTATAAAAACTGAATATTACATTCAGAAATGTGTTTTATTCTTGTACGATTCAAATATACTTAGAGCTGGATTACATAAAAGCTGAAGCATTATTTGTTTATTTGAATCCCAATCAAAGTGACAGTGCACAGTCACTATCACTTTCACAGTGAAAGGACGCGTTCACTATCACTTTCAGTCACAGTGACTGCTGACGCAATCATACTCATTACACATACACACACAAAACATCATTTAGATGTACAAACAAGCTTAGATTTGGAAAAAAATGTTTTTGTTTTTGTTTTTTGTTTCAGTCTTTCTTTTCAGTCGTTTCTCTCTCTATTTTAATTGTTTTTCCTTCAGGTTCTGGTTCTCCTTTTACGTCTGCTTCAATCAGCAAAACGCCCTCTGGTGAGATTTTTGATGACACCGTTTCCAGGTCAACATCCTGAAATAAACACAAATTACTTTACATAGAGAATGTTTTAATGAATATAATTTGTTTTATACAAGTTATAGAAATATATGTTGTTGTATTTTATTTATTATTATTTTTATAATCCGGTAATGAATAAAAGAATATATTTAGCAAAAAAAAATGTGTACTTAAATTTAAAAATAACTTTTTCATTTAGTTAATTAAATAATCATAAACAACTTTAAAAATACATTGAAATTATTTATAAAAAAAAATAATTATAAAACATTTAAAAATATAAAACAAAATTTAATAATTTTTTTTTAATTACAAAACATTTCTAAAAATAAATAAAATAAATCATAATAGTATTTTACTTTCCAATTTTTTAATTCAATACAAAATTAATTTAAAAATAATAATAATAATAATATATATATATATATATATATATATATATATATATATTTAATATAAAGAAATTTTAGAACTACAGGATCTGTTAAATGACAAGACAAACAAAGCAGACCTCTGGTATGATGAATTCCCGCGTGAATTCGCGCGACACAAAACCATGTTCGTCTGGTTTTGACTCGTGTCTGCCGGTCACACTCAGTCTGTTTCCTGTGACCTTCACAGTCAGATCCTCCGGTTCAAACTGACCAACGTCCAGTTTCACTTGAAACAATTTGTTGTCGTACTTCACCTGAAATAAATTTATAATGATTAGAATGTTCTAGTGATGATAATAATTATTATTCAATTTATTGTGTTCAAACACGTAAATTATTTATATCCTCAGTCTATCAGGAATTTTGCAAATTTCAAATTGTTTCAAAATAAAATTTTATTACGACAAAATGAAGTTAAATGACGAACTTTTTTACAAGCTGATTTTATATAAGTGTGTGCATGTGTGTATATATATATATAATTTTTATACTTTATTATTTGCAAACGTTGTGGTCCATTAATAAATTACAACTTAGAAAAAAAATCTAAATATTTTAAAACCATTTTAAAACTTGCTACCTTCATCTAAAGTATACTTTAGAAATTGTGACCTTTTAGAATTTTAATTTCAAAACATAAAAAAACCCCAAAATAACATGTTTTTACACATTTTCCAATAATACTGAATTGTATTTATCTGATGTAGTGTAATACAAAAAACAAAAAAAACAAAAATACATAAAAAATACAAAATTTAATAAAAACATTGGGTATACTACTGTATAACGTAAATTTTATTATCAACATAATTAATGGAAAAGCATATGAAATAAAACATTTTAGGTACATTACAGGTAAAACTGGTTCTTAAAACCACGCCCACTTGTTATTTTTTAACTAATACGTTTTAAAACGTGATGACGCACATGGCAAAAATAATATTTTCTAGAAGTTTCTAGTAAATTCTGACAGTAATCCGCAATGAGTATATAAAGAGAGCCGAGCGAGTTGACATTTCATTTCATAAACACACGGGTATAACACTGAAGTTAAACTGTAGAAGACGTAGGTTTAACACTAAAAATGTTTCGGTTTTTACCAGCTGAAAGTGAGTTATTTGAATACATGCCACACAAAACGTGCGGTCATCAGAACGGTTTGTTACCTTGGCCGCTGGGGATATTTATCACAAAACCCCAGAGCCACAGACACAAGCGATGTTCGAAATCTTGCCAGCGAAAAGGCGCTGACAATCAAGTTTTTAAGATGTCTGTCCAACCAGAAAGAAAAATGGCTGCCAAACCGGTGTGGCAAACAGTAATAGACTGTGCAGGACTGTCAACCAAAGATTTAGAAGTAAGTGCTGAAAAGGGTAAAATATTTATCCACTTTAAGCACATAGAAAGCGAGTCGTTATTTCTAGAAGTGACAAGAACAGTCTCAGTTCCACGCCATGTCGACCTGTCAACCGTAACTTGCAGATTGACCCCGAACGGGTTTCTCCTTTTGGAAGGAAAACTGAAGAAACGTGAAAGCGAAATTTCGAAAAAGAGTTTGAAACCAAAGAGTGGAAAAAAAAGAAGAGTTGAGGAAAAGAGAGACTGTGAGCGATGTGTGAGCGACGAAACATTACAAACAAACGCAGAAAATGTTGACGACGTGTACACAGTCTGTGGGCGAGAAAATGAGGCGGGAGCTGTAACGACGTCGACAACAGAAATCGCTAACAGTGAAACGGCTGTAACGACGTCGACGGCAGAAATCGCTAACAGTGAAACGGCTTCAGATAATGATCAGAATAATGAGCAGCCCGCAGCATCAGAAGAAAATGAGAAAAATTCTCAGATGCCTTCCGAAGATGAAAAATTTACAGAAAATACTGACAGATGTCTAAAACAAGACGACTTATCCGTTCTAAATGGAACACAAAACGAACAGTCTGGTCCAAATGAAAAAGAGAATGACACACAAGATGAACCATCTCACTCGAATGAAACACAAGATGAACCATCTCACTCGAATGAAACACAAGATGAACCATCTGATCAAAATGAACCATCTATTCCGAATGAAGAAGATACTGAACTGACTGATGAAGATACAACACTGATTGAAAAACTCGAAAATGTTTTCGTCCAACAAACCGATATCGAAACACCTTCACCGGGACAATTCAGTGAAACGTCATGTTCCAGCGTATTTACAGAAGATGAAGAAAATGAAGAATTATCTTCCGAAGAAAAATATCTTCACGATCATGATTTTGTCATCGTACAAGACGGATTAGGGGATCATCTCACTGACAAAACAAATGTGGAGGATTCTGATTTTAAGCACGATGAAAACTCATCTTCAAAGTTAACTGAAAATAGGAAAACAGAACATGGGATTTTTGAATCTGGCAATGATGGAATAAAGCTGTGTTTAGATCTTCACAAGTACAAACCAAACGAAATAAATGTAAAAGTTCAAGACAACCTCGTCAAAGTATCAGCAAAGCGAGAAATTAGGGGCGATAATTATAACGGATCTGAGAGTTATGATCGACAGATTTATCTCCCCGAATCCGCAGATCCGACCACACTGTACAGCACGTTGCAAATTGATGGCTGTTTGATCATTGGTGCGTCTTACAAAAAATAATAACGAAGAAGAAACAGACATTCCTTGTTCGAATTGCAGATGACTAAACTTATTTAATTTCTGTGTACATTTTAATGTATTTTATTATATCAGTTGAATAATAATTTAAAAATTATTTGATATAAAGATTCATGTATTTATAATATACTACTAATATAAATTTCGAATACTATTACAATTTGCTGAACAAATAATAAATTGATATACAAAAATGAACTGCCAGTTGTCTCTGTTTTTATTTATTTATTTATTATTTATTTATTTATTTATTGTGATAGAAAATATTTACACTTCGACTAAAATATATTTTTATAACGACAGAACTTTGTCTAAAAACGTTAAAATCATTATCTGTGGGTTAAACATGGAAGTAATTTAGTCTTGAATTTAGTGCGAGCTTTGATTTTTACGCACACATCCTCAGAGAAAGAAAGAGAGAAAGAGAGAATCAGTATGAAAGAGAGATAGAAAGACAGGCAGACAGTCAGACAGTCAGACAGAAATAAACAGACAGACAGAGACAGACAGACAGACACTGAGAAAAAGATTGTTTTCTATATAATTATAATGCGAAATCTCCCCATAACTGTATTCAGTACAAGAGTACTAATACTAATACTTCTATTACTGAAAAAACAAATACTAGTTGGCCAAAAACCAAACTGTGTTTTTATAATAAAAATCTGTAATTAAAATCTGTTATTAAGTTTTTTATAAAGTAATGAACAACAACAAAAAAGTATTATTTATTTACTTCTTTATTTACTTCTTTATTTATTTATTTATTTAATTATTATTATTTTTTTTTACTTTTTTTTGTTAACAGCATTCACTGCTCTGTATATCGATGTTCTTGTTTCGTCATTTCACAGAGTTAACATTATCGCTAATGGGAACTGATATGGTGAAAGGTATCACGTCAGACATGTCTGAGAAAGTGCTTCATTAAAAGCAGAGAATGACAGAGGCAGACGAGTGCAGCAGTACAAGATAAATCGAAACGATTCTAAAAAAAACCCACAAATAATGTCATGGTGAACTACTAAATATATTTTTTATTTTATTCAGGATGAACGGAAGAATACGACATTGTGTGTATCTGTGGGCATGTATGATTCTGACTGGCTGCATATGGGCGTGTTCGGTTTGTGTGAATGTGTGTAGATGTTTGTTGGTATGTGCGCATGTGAGTGTAAATAGATATAGGTGGGTGCAAAATATTGTATGTATGAACGGTATTGGTAAGCGTCCTCTTGTTTATGAGAAGGTGGTTACACGAACTGTTTGTTGTTAATTGATAACATTAGACAATGGCATCGCGGAAACATATTTTCTTTTTTATATTACTGTTAGACGCTTTAAAAAGCGCACGTAATAATGATATATATATATATATATATAGGAACAGTTAGCAATAAAATTTACAGAACTGTAAACAATAAAAGTTTATTTGTTCGTTCGTAATAACACAGAATGTGTGTATGTCCGACACAGGCTAATACAGGGAAGGTTAAATAAATCAAGACCTGAGCTGTATTATTTAAATATTTATTAACTGTAGCTGGACCTGGAAATGAATTCTTTCAGAAATGAGGCGAAGAATCTGTCTTTGAACTACCTTCGTCTCATAAAACTGTATTAAAAAAAAACTCTTAGGAAATAAGGAAAGTGGGTAATATATAACACGAAAATCGTTTTACTGGTTTTTTAAGATGGCTTTGTGCTGAGCGTTCTGAAATCACTTTATCTGATTTCAAATTTTACTTGAAATCCTCCACCAGTTCTGTATTTACAGATACAAGGTTTTACTTCGTAGGCGTATCGTTATATCACTGCAGTTGTGAGTCTGCACGTAACTCCCCCGATAAAAAGATATTAAAACAAGTAATTCTCTTTTCACCAGTGTCGTAATCTCATAGCCATAGAATTCCTTGGCGCTACTGTAATTGCTGTTAATAATAATAATAATAGTAGTAGTAGTAGTAGTAGTAAGTAGTAGTCTCATTATATAATGAAATTTATTTTATCTGAAAATTGTTAACACAACAAGGATACACTTTTTCTGATATTCTGCATCCGCCTAGCTGATGCATCTTTGAGCTTTTTAATTTTTTTTTTGGTTTCCTTTTTCCTCGAAAGGTCATTAACTCTGATGAGATCTGAATGATTAATTCAGGCAGAGTTACCGAGATTTAAGTTGATTAAACTATTGTGCAGCAAATGCTTCTTCAAGCACTTTGTTTTAATTAGATCGTTTGATGTTAAACACTGGATAGATCACCATCTTTACTAGACTTTTAAAACCAACATAAACAAACCAATGAATTTTGTCTACGTTTGCTTTTCACTCTCAGATAAATGAGATTGCATGCTGTTATTGCTTTTACGTCTTTTACTCCTTAGATAACTGCAGGTTACAGTAAATGCAGAATGGTCTTACGTCTGAAAACTTCCAGAATCCACCCTGATGCTTATCTCGAAGACAATATATCATTCCGCGCTGAAGTACGCGTCACTTCTTTATTACAGACCACAATTATTATGATCGTTAGGTTTCTGAAAAAAGAGAAAACGTAAAGAAAAGGGGTCGTAAATGAATTCTTAAGTCAGTTGGTACTCTCTATCTCCCTCTCTGTCTGTCAATCTGCCTCCCTGTCTATGTCAGTCTGTCAGTCTGGCAGTCTCTCTCATTCTCCATGTCTGTCTGTTTCTCAGTCCCTCTCTTACTTTCTCTCACTCGGTCACTAACTCTCTGTCTTTTTCTCTCTGATTCTCTCTGTTTCTCTTCGTGTGTCTTTCTCTTTGTCCTTGTCTCTTGCTCACTCTCTCTCTCTCTCTCTCTCTCTCTCTCTCTCTCTCTCTCTCTCTCTCTCTCTCTCTCTCTCTCTCTCTCTCTCTCTCTCTCTCTCTCTCTCTGTCTCTCTCATTCTCTTTCTCATTCTCTCTGTCATTCCCCCTTACTGACTCTCTGCCTCTCTCTTCTCAATCTCTGTTTCTTACTAACTTTCTTTCTGTGTAGATCTGTGTTTGTGTGTGGCTGTGTATTTTGTTATATTTAGTGTACACATGTGGGAGTATGTTTATAAACAGATGGAAGAAAAGATCTGAGATTATTTTGAACGCGCGGTAGTTAGATTTAAAGATGCACTTACATGCGTAGAAAGGAACGTAGAAATGCATATGTATTTTCATGTAAGAACACACACACAGTAAGAGAAATGAAGAATTATTATCTTTCCTTTGTCGTCCATTAAATTATCTGTGTTTTTAAATTAATTAATTATTTATTTATTTATTTATTTATTTATTTATTTATTTTCAATGGATTTTTTTTATTTTTTTATGGGTTTTTGTAGGTTTAAAATTATTATTATTATTATTATTATTATTATTATTATTATTATTATTATTATTATTATTATTATTATTATTATTATTATTATTAATATATTTTTAAAATTAATAAATGTTACATTTTTATTTTTACCGTCTTGTGAAATTTTTATAACTGGGCATGAAGCCATTACAGATATAAAAGTTTTTTGGTTCATACTCCGAGTAATAATTACCAAGCACTTAGTTATTAATCAAGTTTAAGTAGCATGTAAATAAACACTCAGCGCTGAACCCGGTTAACAAATTAACAGTAAAGTAGAGTCAGTATTTCTTGAAATTAAATTTCTTTTAATCTGTAATTAAGAACTCATTACTGACAAAGAGTATTACATTCATAGTAACTTATCTGATGTTGTAGTCGCCACCGTGTATTTGTTTTTCTGCTGCTGTTGTCGTGGCATGTCTTACTTTGTAATGACGAAGAACGTCTTGACTAAAACTTAATTATTATTTAGGTAATCAGCGCCATGAGCTTTCAGCGCTTTACTAATGAATGAAATGACTGCATTAAGATTAGCTAGGTATTATTTATGTGCATTATGTTTTTTTTTTTTTTTTTTTTTTTTAAAAAAAAAAAAAAAAAAAAAAAAAAAAAATTCCCATGCGCAGTAGTACACGTAATCTATTGCAGGAATTTTATGAATTTCGGCCGTCACCCAGTTATTCATCTGACTAATTACACGAATGTTTTCTGTAAAAACAACCTGTCCAGCATCAAAGCGATTGTGCCAGCTTGCAAATTTAGCGATGATGGAAGATCTTAAGGTTTCGGATCTACGGAGTCGTAAAGGTTAAAGGTCACTGTTCCGATTTTTCCGGACAGACAGATATTTAAAAAAATATTATAATAATAACATGAAGATATATTTATGAGAGAGAGAGAGAGAGAGAGAGAGAGAGAGAGAGAGAGAGAGAGAGAGAGAGAGAGAGAGAGAGAGAGAGAGAGAGAGAGAGAGAGAGAGAGAGAGAGAGAGAGAGAGAGAGAGAGAGAGAGAGAGAGAAATAAAAAAGCATTATTTATTTACTTGTTTATTTATTTATTTATTTATTTATTTATTTATTTATTTATTTTGATTGAACAAAACAGACTACTGAGTTATCTTGATATGAATAATTTTGTTCAGTTAAATATTATATAAATTTGTAAATTACAAATAAATAAATAAAACAAAAATATAAAATAAAATAATAATAATAATATGGAAGAAAAAAAATATTATATTTTTATCAATATTATTTTCTTCTAACACGTTTAAATGACGGATATGTTGGTGCACTGAATGATGATTATTCGTTTACGCAATGTATTCCGTTACTCATAAATTTGTATACAGACAGCCAAAAAAAAAAAAAAAAAAAAATTATCTCTTTACACATTACACTTAAGTGCAGAATAAAAAAATTAACTGCATCAAATAACAATCAGATAAGAAAGTAATCGATATAAGTACACATGACAGTCACGTTTCACTTTCATAAATTACAGATTACTTAAAACTGCTATGAAAGATAATAATAATAATAATAGTGTTATTGCTGTTGTTGCTATTGTATATTTGTTATTTATCGGTGAAAGGTATTTGTGAAATTAAGAAATTTTTGTAAGATGATGCTGGTTTAAGAAATATCAGATTCATTATGACGATGATGATGAAGGATGGGATCATCAGCAATCCTTAGCGTCATCATTCAAATCATCGTCGTTATTAGCAACATCACCCTCCTCGACGTCATGATTATCATCATCTACAGCATCATTCCTTGTGGCCAGGCAAAGCACTGAATATGTTTGGAAGTAAACCAAAAGGTTACTGCAATGGAAGAAAGGTCGTAAATTACGATAAAAGTCAAATGTTTTCATTCATATTTCGGAAGTCAGAAGAAGATAAACGTATCGTGACAGTTATTCTCGTATAAGTTTATTTTATCTGCTGTAAATTAGCAATTTAGATAAGTCATGAAAGGTATCAGCGTATCGCTGTTTCAGCTTCGCTGAATGTGTGTGTTATTCTTCTTCTTCTGTAGTTGAACACGTAAAAAATCCAGAACTCCCAACAAACCGAATTATGATGTGTCTAAAAAATATTTTAAAAAAATATTTAAAAAAAATATATAAAAAATATAAAAATTACTAAAAAGTTCAATGTTCCAGCTTGCTTGATCTAATCTCTAATCTATAATAATTACTGGAAATAAATCTAAAACAGAGGTTTAGTTGTGCCTATTTTATCTAGTTTCTAAAGACCGTTGGATAACAATTTGAACATGTAACACGAAACATTCTTGTCATATAAATGGAAAAGCATTTTCCTGTACAATACATATATGACGTTCTTACATGTTAATGTAATACAACAAATTCTATAAATATAAAATATCATTACAAAACAAAAACAAAAACAAAATTTAAAAAAGAGGAAGAAAAAAAAAAAAAAAAAATTTAATAATTAATTACAGCTATTTTAATATAATTTCTTAAAAAGTTAATGTCGATTAGTTTGCAAATAAGTATCACCTTGAGGGGAAAAGTGCACTTTTAAAAAACAAGGCTATATATATAAATAAATTTTATATATATATATATCCTAATTTCAGACATTTTTTCATATATTTCAAACAAGCACCCTTGTGAAAGTCTGGACTGTGTATGAGACATTATATTTTTTTTGCAGGTGATGAAATGATTTAATACAGAAAGCTGCTACGTGATGTTAAAAGCACAAAGACGTATGAGAAAACTCTCGATTTTTCACTGCTGTTTCCTTTCCTGGTCCGATTTTCTTCAGAGGGGAATAGTTGACTCCTAGTGTGAGGTGTGTTTACAAGTTCAGAAGGACTGTCATTCATGGAAGATACATATTTTGGTTGTCTTGTCAAGAGCAGTTCAGATTTGAGACAAAGTTTCCGAAGTTGTCATCACCTAAGTGTTCTGTCTTTCTTTTATCTATACATGTGACTGTCTTGTTGTGGGTTTTTTTCTCCATCTGTACGTGTTTATCTATCTGTCTGTCAGTCTGTTTATCTCAATGTCTGTGTTTATTTCTATCTGGATATCTATCTGTTTTTTCTATGTGTATGTCTGAAAATGTCTGTCTTTTTCTATCTATCTTTCTATGTATCTGTTTGTCTGTTCTTCCGTATAATTTATCTATCTAGTTACCTGTCTACCTATCTTTCTGTTTATTTTATTTTTCATTTTTTTTTTTTTTTTTTTTTTACTGCTTTCACATTTTTCTCCCTCATTTCCAACAGTTCCATAAAATAAAGACCAATAACATCCATCAACAGAAATGAACAACTTTCTCTCACTTCGTTCTAAGCTGTAAAGTCAGCTTTAAATTAAAGTTTAAAACAGAAATAAAAAATTCCTGTTACAGGTCACCGCGTTCTCTTTCAATAATTAACATGCAGTAATAAACTAAATGATATGTAACTTTACTTTCTTTGGCAATAAAGTCTGTCATTTGAATATCCGCTGCATGTGAAAGTATTAGCTTTCTGTGAGCAGTAATATTTTCAACACGAAGTTTAAACATCGCTATTATTCTAATTGGAAGAAATAAACAAAGCCATAAATAACGGAAATAACCAGACAGGATATAACGTTTTCATGTAGAAGATTCCAGGTTTCTGAGTACATCTGTCTTATGGTGAACGTATTTTCTAAGGAAG
Source organism: Chrysomallon squamiferum (assembly GCA_012295275.1). Lineage (NCBI taxonomy): Eukaryota > Metazoa > Mollusca > Gastropoda > Neomphalida > Peltospiridae > Chrysomallon > Chrysomallon squamiferum. Next base: position 2,012,557 of record CM022670.1, read on the forward strand.
CATGTATTTATTTTATTTTATTTTTTTATTTATTTATTTTATTCTTATTTTTAATTTTTTTTAAATATTATATTGTATATTTTATAAGAAGGATCCATTTTCTTCAGTGTATTTTAATTTGATCTATTTTTATTATTTTTATATATTGTATTTTATAAGGTCGATAGGAAACTAAATCCAGCTCAAAGGTTGCTAATTCCTTGTTAACGTGTTAGAATGTTAACTCAGCAGTAACACTTTTTAACTGCACAGATAATTCCTTCAGAAAAGTTACACAGATTCTTTGAACACTGTTGTAACCATTGTCATATCATCATCATCATTAATATTTTATTATCATTAGTAGTATTAGTAGTAGTCCTAGTAGTAGTAGTAGTAGTAGTAGTAGTAGTAGTAGTAATAGTAGTGGTGATGGTGATGGTGGTAGTAGTAGTACAAGTATTAATATTTTATTATCGTGGTTCCTTCATGTTTATTTTGTTATCACTGCCGTTGTTGTCATTATTACTAATTCACATTTTTTTTCAGTCATCATCATCATCATCATCTTCGTATAAAGGGTTTTTTTTGGTTAAGAAATCACTTTACACTAAGATTTACCCGGCTGTTCATGAAAGTTAATCAGAATAAAACATACCACACCATCTCCAGCAAGCACTTAAGTTATGTTTTTCGGGAAGTAAATGTTCCCTCTGGTTTTAAATGAGCATGAAATTAAGATACGTGCAGTGATATGTAGCTCGTGTTTTGAAAACAGGGAGCAAGGCTGGCTTCCTAC
>CM022670.1:2018334-2038334 GCA_012295275.1 Chrysomallon squamiferum
AGATTCAAATTTTAATAGTTTACATCTATCGCGGTTGCAGATATAAATATCACAGTCTTTGATACCGGGTGAGTTCAGTCTGAGATAGTTAATCTATATGGTCACTGGAGATGTTAAAGCCTGCATATCGTCCTTCTCTCGTGAAAAAAAGTGCGTTACGCATCTAGCCCATGTTAGCTGCTTGTTGCTTCATAAACACGTTCAGTTGTTAGATTAGCCGAAACATAAAGAACAACAACAAAAAATATTTAAATAAGATAAATAAATGCAAACTGACGTATGTTTCCTAACATGATAAACCAAATTGGTAAAATGATAACTGACAAGATTTCATGAACAAAAAAAAAAAAAAAAAAAAAAAAAAAGAACGAAAAAATTAAAACCAGAAGAAAACGTAAAAGACAAAAAAGAAGAAGATGAAGAAGAAGAAACAAAGAAATAAGAATAAAAGAAACGAATAAAATATAAGTATAAATAATAATAATAATAAATAATAATAATAATAGTAATAATAATAATAGTAATAGTAAAGAAGAAGAAAAACAAGAATGAGAAGATTTCCGTAGATGTAACTGTATTTTCATTCAAAAACAGTAAATATATTTAAATTCAAAAATATCACGAAGGCCGCTTTCAAAACTAGTGAATATTAGTCTTATAAAAATAAACAACTAAATCAATAATTGTTTTAAATAAATGAACTGTAATATAAGTCTCCTTGAAAATAAATTAAAATGAAGATTAAGAATATCTTACAAAATAAAATCTAAAAAGAAAAAAGGAAGAAGAAAAAAAAAAGAGAGAAGCTGTTACAACTCTTTGCGATGGCATCAGCACATTGTTCTCGATAAAAGAAAGCAAACATGTTTGAAAGACGACATTTTCGTTGTTTGCTGTTAAAAGTAGCACCAAACTGCTGCGAGGATTTGAAGGCCGAAATCTCGTCTGAGCTCGCGCCAGAACGAGACTTACACCTCTCCGTTAAAATGCGTCCGTGAGATGCGCATTCAACCTGTCCTGCTCGAGCGCGCTCGGTTTGTGAAATGATGTCTGGTGTGGGGGATTTTACAAATAAAATTTAAGCCGATTATTTGCGGCGCGATAGAACACAAATTTATCCGACCTCTGATTCAATCTGCATAAATCTGTTCTCAAACGCTGCTATTTAAATAGCAGTGCAGACAAATGTGTTGATCAAATAGAATCATTTTTACGATAATTTTTTTTTTTTTTTTTTTTTTTTAAGAGCTGGTCTTTTTAAAGAACGAAAACAAAATTAATAAAAAAAAAAAATAAATAAATTTGTTCAAATAAATAAATAAACGATAATTATAAATAAATAAATAAATAATAAATTTGTTGTCAGGTCCTGAAAATTACCTGGATTCGCCACTCAGTTGACTCGATGTTGAGTAATGTTGAAATGTTTTGTATTTATTTAAAATATTCATTATTAAATTTATCATCATTATCAGCAGCAATGATATCATCACATCGTCATCATTAAATGTATTACTTCTACAACTACTACTACACTATTACTTCTATTACTATTACAACTACTATTACAATAGCTACTACTGTTACTACTTTTACAACAACAGTTACTACTACTACTGCTGCTACTACTGCTACTACTACTACTACTACTACTGTTATTATTATTAGTATTAGTATTATTAGTAGTAGTAGTATTATTATAAAATTATATTACTGAACCAGCAATGATGATGTATGTCATTTGTAACTGAGGAATGTTAGATCGCACACAACAGTAACCATAACATATTCGATATCTAATAACACGTATTATTAAAGAATACTGAGGTATTTCTTATGTATGATGATGGTGTATTTGTTCTGTGTGTGTATATGTATTTATATATAATTCTGTTTGTCTGTGCGTGTGTCAGTATCCAGCCTGCAGATGCTTTTTAACATTACAATAGCTGAAATGGATATTTAAAAAAATAAATAAATAAATAAACAAATGTAAATTTTAAATATCACAATCAACATCGATCGATACTAAAATTAAATACAGAGGCTCAAAAAAAAAAAGTCATTCATCGTAGGCGACCTGGTTGACAAAATATCACTTTCAAGTTAAAAACCGTTTATATTGTACTAATAATAATAAATTAAAAAAACAAACAAAAAAACATGTAAAACTCGAAACCCGCAGCATGGCACGAGACGTAATGTAAGAGCACGTGCCGGTCTCGTGCTTCTCTTAGCGCGACGTCTGCTCCCTGTCCTTTCATTAACTTGTTTTATGAACAGCGTGTACAACTCGGGCAGACAGACAAAAACACGACGTTACACCTACGGGTAGAACAGGTGAGAGCTGTACAAATCACGTGACCTCGCTCGGCTCTCTCAGTCACGAGAAGAAGATGAAGAAAAAAAAAGCGGCAGGTGCTGGGTCTTCTCCCCCCGCTTCGATCCAAAAGGATGGCGTCCCACAATGAAGCGGCTATTAGATATTTGATCAGTGTTTTACACTGGGTCGGGGATTCACTGAAGAATTTTAAAAGGGCGGGTGAGACCGTCTTGTTTGTATCGGGCTGGCATGCATTAAAGCGGGGGTCAACAGCAGCGGAGGAAAAACGTACACAGAAGATAGGGTCTCTCTTCCACACTAGTACATTCCACCTCTTTGACCGAAACAGGTCGCCATTGTTTCCCAGTTATTTTAAGAATCGAATCGGACTAGCGCTAGTACGACAAATTACAATAAAATGTTTGTAAAGACTGTTTGCTAATTGTTGCATTGCATGCCGGTTAGCGGCGAGATGCGAAGCGAAGCTGCCACTTTTGTTTTCGCACACGTTAAACTCTCCTGTATGAAGAGTCACGAAAATTCTTTCATTTGAAGAAAACTGAACCTCACCGCCAAAAGAGTTCCGCTTTGTATCAAATCTGGATACTGACAGTTAATGTTGGAAACTATCCAACATTGGGGGGGTTAAAAAAGAAAAAAAGTAAAACGCTATTTTCAGTTTAACATGTTTTATTTAGTTTAAATTCTTCAAAACATTCACGACATACGACTGGAACTTGATAGTTTAATATGTACAGGAAGTAAATGTCAACAGAAGGACCAGAAGTATGCTAGAAAGTAAAACGGAGTTTACAAAATTTAAATCAAGACAAGCAGACAAATATTGATTGGATTTTGACATAAAGAAAAATCTCTGGCTACTGCCCATCGCATGGGCTTGTACCTGTGTGGACTCTCAAGGTAAGTGTTTAAATTAAATACGTAACAGAGGACTGCAGTGTCTCTGTTTCTCTCTTTCGTACCCACTTGCTTTCTGTTCCACATATTACTGCTTCCGTCGTCAGCAGCAAATGAAATAGTATAAAACAAATTTATATGTTGCTATAAAACGTAATTATGCTAATTTTATTTTATTTTGTTTTGATTTACTAAATATAAATTGTTGATATGAAAAACATTAAGGATAAGCTATTAATATATATATATATATATATATATATATATTTATATATATTTTCTGAAAAGTAATAGTTTTCATTATCCGCCACCGCTGTTTTATTCTTTCTATCTTTTTTTTTTTTTTTTTTAATTTTAATTTTATTTTTATTTTGTATTATAATTATTATTATTATTTTTTTTTTTTTTTTTTTTTTTTTTTTTGTTACCAATTCAATTAACAATATGATTTAAAATCATTTGGACATAATCTAATAATATATTACAATTACTGACAACATTCAAAGAGAGAGTTTGAAATAATAAAATAACTGTACTGAATATAAATATTCGAAGTCATTATTGGATGGGCAGTCTTTGAAACATTGTGATTTCCAAAATACATTACTGCCAACAAAGTATTCTCCACATAAAACTCACAGTGATTCGTATATATATTGCATACATTTATACATACATACATACATACATACATAATACATACATACATACATACATATACATACACATATACATATATATATATATATATATACACATACATATACATACATACTTACGCAAACATATACACATATACACATTTTATGTATCCTGTATATAACTGTATCTGCCAATGTCTGTATATTTGTATATGTGTAAGTGCATGTGTTAAGTGCGTTTTTCTCTCTGTGTCCTAGTTTTGAGAAAGGGTCATGAAGTTGCGCATTTGCAGGATGGAATATACGATTTAGTGTTTAACACGTGCATTTTGTCATTGGCGTGTGCTAACTTTTTTAATTACGTAACTTTTATTTGCAGTTAAATTCTTAACTAGTTTAATTTGAATAAAATAAGTAAAATAAATAAACAAATAAATAAAATAAATAAAATAAATAAAATAAATAATAATAATAATATTAATAATAATAGGAATAATAACAACAACAACAACAACAACAACATTTAAAATCCAAGACGCAGGTCACTGTTACTAATGCTGTTTCATTAACTTAACAAAAATTAAAACTAACCCGCATATATATACACAACTGATTTTAAAAACCGCATTTTTTGTAAAAACAACTGATTTATGAGTTTATCAATTTTCACCACTAACTGACCGCATTTTTTATTTTATTTTTATTTTTTCATATTTTCTGCCATTAACGGATCGTTGTGCTTAATTGAGACGAAGGCCGTAAAAGGTGTAGAAATGTTTCTATTATCAGCCTGTAAGTTGTGCCAAACTGCCAAAACGTTTTTCTTTTTATAGACTGTTCATCCCGATATTACACACATCTGATAATTATTATTATTAACAAACCGCTTAAACCACATGGAAGCCTACGTTTATATACAGATGTGTATATTTATACCTACGTACACAAAAACACACACATATACATACATAATATATATACATACGTATATGCATTTATGAGTAAATACATACATACATGCTTTCATGCATAAATACATGCATATTTCTGTTTCTTCATCCTTTTATCCATCCATCTATGTATATGTCTGTCTGTGTGTGTGTGTGTGTGTGTGTGTGTGTGTGTGTGTGTGTGTGTGTGTGTGTGCACCTCTCTGTGTCCACAATGGTAACCATGTTGTGTCACTGTGTTGAACGTTTAGAAAAAACTTTAATTTGGAGTAACCCACCACACACAGTGACGTAAACATTTATGTAAACACCGATGTAAACACTGATGTAAACAAAAATAAACAGATAAAAAAAAAAAAAAAAAAAAAAAAAAAAATATACTGAGAAATCGATCACGCTGAAAGACATCCACATGGCCTTAACGACTAGTGAAATTCTTTGGGTACGGTATTCTCGTTATACACCTTATACCGTACGTCGTGGTCGCTCTGTTTTTCAAACGTTCCACGAACTCTGCCCTCATTTTCTTTTTAACCTCGTTAGCTTCCAGATTTATTATTTTCCCCACACTATTATAGCTAATTCCTGGTTCCATTTTTCACAAAGAGGACGCTGCCAAAGGCGGGTTGTGCTATTAGCGTCGTATCTCGCACACATACTTCACAGGCAGTGCATTAATCACGTTTTATTTTGATCAAAGGCACATTCAGAAGACTTCGCCAGATACGCACATTATTGCGTCACTTTCTGCTCTGCTCGTGCATGTGGGACATCTGTGTTGTATCATCTCTGAGTGGATTTCATAAGCACATCTAACAATTAGTATAACCTGCAATAAATAATACTTCGTGAAATAAAAACACGAACTTGATGATCATGATGATGGACATGATTTTGATTCGATTTTGAATGATGACGTAACAGTGACAAAAATGATGCATTTGTTAGGATATTCTGTCATGTACGTGTGTGTATATCTGTTTTTTTGAAGTTACACGTGTATTGCATATGACAGACTTGTCCATCATTATTAGAATTTTCCCAGCGCATGTTAATGTTATCTTAAGCCTGGTTACATAACAACAGATAGACAAACACATGTTATAGACTTGTGCGTGAAGGTCACTGCGAAATCGAAGATATTCTAAATATCCCCAAAAGACCAGGGTGTTGCTGTGACATTTCACTTGTTAATTTGTATCCCAAGAAAACTAAAGGTCGAAAGGAAATGACATTAATAGCAGGCATCATTGATTCCAGAAACACAAAAATGCATTTATAATATTTGAAATAAAAAAATATATATAAAAAAAAAAACATGATACACTTACTTTTCGATATTTTAATTTCATTTAAAAAAAAAAAAAAAATGAATGGTTTTAATAATAATAATAATAATAATAATAATAATAATAATAATAATAATAATAATAATGAATGAATGAATGAATCAATGTAATCTTACAAAACTCCGGTATGTTTGGTTGTAACATAACCATTCTGTTATTACGTATTTGTCTTACGTATAAATAAGGATTTATAATTATACAGAATTCAAAGCCATTCTCTACGATATATTAACATTACTATATAACAGTTTTGTTCAAGCTGTTTCGTAATATTTGATCCTACCGTTACACTAGCATCCAAAATCTTTTTGTATCCCATAAAACCGTGCAGAAATTTTGCTTCAAAGACTTAATAACAATTATGTATATCACAGACACAGGTTTCCAGTATAACAAGAAATGTGCTTCGCGAACATTAATCTCCAGTACAAAATAATTCGAACATTTTCCACTATTAGTTTATCAAACATAATGATATTCTCTTCCCAGTCTCTGGGAAGGTACATACACAACTTATCGTATTGCTAAAATGAGTAGCGTATTTCACTGAGACTGGTTTTGTCTCTCATTAACTAAGTAGTTTCTGAGACGTATATAACTGTAGATTAAAATATGTGTTGATTATGAATTGTCTTACTTCATTCACCGAATCAATCCGATATTTAATACAAAAAGTCGATTTCAGATTTGACTGAACAAGTGCTATATGTTAGCCAAGAATGTTCTGAACTAACTAAAAATAATAGTGAAAAGAGCTGATTTTATGAAATTTGATAATTTCACCCCAAAACAAAATAAATAAAAATAAAAATAAAACAATGTTAAGTATGTAAATATATATACAAATACAATAAAAAATAGATAAACTGGTATAATCCGGTTCGTGAAAACCGGAATTAATTTTTTATTTATTTATTTTTTTTTTTTTTTTAGCTTCAACTTTTCCTTCTTTGTCGCCCTTTATCTTTCTTTTTTTTTTTTTTTTTTTTTTTTTTTTTTTTAAAGACGCAATTTTTTTTTCTATTTTTCTATTTGAGCCATTGTATGGCATATAATACGTTAAACGTTATGCAACTTAGAACTTATGGAAATTTAATCAACTGAATGAAGAAAGTCGTACATGTTTTGAATCTCTTCGCGGAGTTTTCTGCTGCATATGTAAACTAGATATGACACAGCGGGAAACACAAGACAAACACATTGTGAGAAAACTCTATTATGAAGAAATTCTGAAAAATGGTTTTCATGCGATTTATCATAGAAAAAGGACATTTCTAAAATTCTTTCTCATCGTAAAGCATGCAGACACGTAAAAAAAAAAACGTACAAATTAAAAACAGTTTCGTTAAATCATTTCACCAGTTATTTATTGGATAATAATTTTGTTACAGTATTTTGGTTTATAATTGTGAAAAACTTGCTCCCTTCCGTTTAGGTGAAGCTCAACGTAATGTTTTAAAAACTGGAATCGTTCCGCTTTGATGGTTCATTATTTTTTTTTCTCGTTCCAGCAAGTGCCCCGTGTTTACAATTTGGGAAATTTTGTCTGTACACAGTGTACATGTATTTGTTTTTAACATCACTGATGCTGTGGTGCAGTCTCTATGTATTCAAGTGTCACCTGTAATTACTATAGTAACTGTGACTTGTAGTCACGGTTAAATATTATCCACACATTACTTAGACTGGACATTATAACTACTCAAACACAATACAAGCACGTTACTATGATACGTTCTGTCAAATGTCACATTTCTTATTAAATAGGCTGGTTTTTAAAATCCTTTAATATTTCAGTAGCATTTGCATAAAATACTGTGTTATCAAGGTAAAACGTAGATAAAATATATATGTCTGTCTGTCGTAAAAACGTATGTTTATAAATATTAAATAACAGCGAACCTAACTAAACAGAACAGAACAGGGTAACCGTTTTAAAATGAACCGTTTTTTGATGGTTCATTATTTTTTTTCGTTCCACTAACCCCGTTTTTACAATTTGAAATTTTGCCTGTCACAGTGTACATGTATTTGTTTTAACATCACAATGGGGTGCAAATATTGGCATGTTTTACTATAGTAACTGTGACTTGTGCTATAAAATATAGTCCAATAACTTAGACTGTTATGTTGGAACGAGAAAATAAGGTTATGATACGTTTGAAAATCATGTTATTAAACAGTTTAAAATCCTTTAATATTTCAGAATTTGCAAAAATACTGTGTTACTCAAGGTAAAACGTAGATAAAATTAATTTTCTGTCGTGTTAAAATATTAAATAACAGCGAACCTAACTAAACAGAAAAACAGGGTAACCGTGTAGTATGAACCGTTTTAGTCTTATGATCGTGTTACAAAAAATCTAGTCATTTTTAAACCGTTGTATAGTTAGAAACGAGAAAATATATTTAGTTTTAAAGAATCATATTGAATAAAATAATTATTAATTAAAGTTTGTGTGTTAAAAGAGAAAATTTGTATTTTCAGGATCACTTTATAAAAACTAGTTATTCATTTTGTGTGTTAGAAAGGGAAAACATATATATATATATATAGTTTTTAGAATCACGTTATAAAAGTTAGTCACTAACTTTGTGTGTTAGAATGGGAAAAAATTCGAAACGATTATCCTTCCAATATCCTTTATGGTGCGTGAAGTCCAGGTTTTTGTCGCCTGTGTTTTCTCCGTGTGAAACAAACAACAGGACCACCTAAGCAAAAACTTCTTTCCAAACGGTTTTCGCATCCTTGCGTCTGCTCCTAGTTTAAAAAGTCTGGTTTCCATGAACTCAGTATTCGGGAGAAGTCGTCAGAAATGTCAGGCATGTCATATCACGTGATCTCACTGGAGGGTCCAGTATCTGACAGGCTTTTCAAACGGAGACGTGGTAAACTTGTTTGCTGTCGATACACAAGTGTCGAATACTTTGAAACAAATCTGAACATGTGTCCCCACCAGATATCTGGCCTATTCTTTGATGAGGGATTTTCAGATTGTGCAAAATATCAACACAATTATTGAGTTAAAACGTAAAGGTGAGGTGAGACCCTTTTGAAAATGTGAACATTTTCTTAATTTATACAATGAAGGGGGGGGGGAATGTATTTAACGACACACTCAACATTTACATTATGATCAATTACCACACAGGTAACTAGAAAAGAAACCTGATCCTTATCATCCCATGAACTATTCTTTTTCGGTAAGCAGCTAATCACATTTTTTTATGTACCTTCTCATAGTTAGGAAAACACACACCTCGATTTTTCACAAAACAGTCACAGAAACTGGAAAGAGTTGGAAATAGCCAGAGATGAGCGCTAAGCAGAGTTGATCCTTCAACCTGTTACACCTCGGCTCAGCGGTACGCCACTTGGCTTCAAACGGTGAAACTGTATTAACATCTATATCTGACAAAAAAATATATATGTTTACGTGTTGTTTATAACGGCTATTATTAAAGATAAACTAACGAAGAACTTGCATTCATTTGCGATGAAATGGGTGAAAGCTTCAGGAAAAAGGAAGTGTCATGCAAAAAAAAATATATATATATAAAGAAAGGAATTAAAAACACATACACTTGTATTATATTTATCATAACACTTCTGCATGGCAGCTGTCGGATGCGAGTTTCGGGGTTAAAGCATGATGCTAGAAAGTCACGGGTTTTAAACTTAGTGGTTTTCCATTTCTTCTTCTTTTTTTTTTTTTTGCCTCCACTTAATAAAACCCAAATAAAATTAATAAAAGAAAAGAAAATGAGAAAAAAACATGTCGACGAAAAGCCGAATTCGGTTAACGTCGCCAGAAAGGTGAAGTTATTGCCCCCAGGAATCCCATAACAAGACCATTGGCTTTTTTTTTTTTTCTTTCTTTATGCACGATTTTTATGTGGAAACAGAAAGAGAATTCTCAACAAAAGACAAAAGTTTGAGACGCACGCTGCTATCTATGTCGAACACCTGCCTTAAATTCTTTATTCATTGATTTTTTTTATAGATTTTTAAAAAAAAAATGTATTTATTAAATTGCTTTTTAATATAAAAGAAATGCTTCATTTTTTTTACTTTATTTTTACCTTCAGTATTTCAAAAATTAAAACATACAATAAAATAACAAGCATAAAATCATAGCTATTTTCTCTTTTGTCATCACCCAGTCTAATATATATTTTTATTTTTATATTTTTTTTTAGATTTTGGACTATATTATCTCACGAATGAAGCGAAAAAGTCAGACTTTGAATCTCTCTCTCTCTCTCTCTCTCTCTCTCTCTCTCTCTCTCTCTCTCTCTCTCTCTCTCTCTCTCTCTCTCTTCTTCTGTTCTTCTGCTTCTTGCTTTTTTTATCGGCCCTTCAATCTTTATATGTTTTTATTTTAAAAGACGAGCGACTTTAACAATGTATTAACTATTAAACATTCCTGTTCCGTTTCTTTTTTTTTTTTTTTTTTTTTTTTTTTTTAGGGGGTTCCTTTATTTTTACTCTGGAATTCCATTTATTATAACCTCAAAATAACCTCAAGCAGACACCCTTAAAATTTTATTTGTTTCAGAGTGGCGGCTGAACACCTCTCTTTTGAACATCTTTTTTGTTCCCAGACTAAATACACGTGTATACTAGTTTAGATTTAAAATTTTACGTCGATGACCGATTTAATACATCACTGAGAAAGCACAAAAAAAAAAAATAAAAAAAAAAATAAATAAATAAATAAATAAATAAATAAATGCAGATACCATATTATAAACACTGATATATATTATTATTATTATTATTTTAAAACTTACTTTTCCCAAAATTCCAGACTTTAAATATACATACATACATACATACATACATACATACATACATACATACATACATACATACATACATACACACATACATATATACAACATCATTAATAATAACAGTGGTAATCATAGTAGCTGTATGAGTAGTAGTAACAGTAGTAGTAGTAGTAGTAGTAGTAGTAGTAGTAGTAGTAGTAGTAGTAGTAGTAATGTAGTACTAGCAATAGTTTAGTTGTAGTGAAAAGTAAAGATATAGTGATAGTTGTAATTGCTGTTGTAATAACAGAAGTGGTATGAAGTAGATGTAGTAATAGTAGTAGTGATAGCAGGAATATTCCTGGTTCTCTGTTTTGTAATAATATCATATTATACATCAAAAAGCAACCAGAAAATTGATGAAACTTTAATTAGTTAATAATCTTCATTTACAGAATAACGCGATATATTTGTTTTTCATTCTTATTATATAAAAAGTAATTTGTAAATGCCCCGACAGGGGATTGAACCCTGGATCTTCGGTTTACGAGACCGACGCCTTACCACTTGGCCATCGAGGCTACTGATGTTAGCGTGAGAAAAAATTAATGTAATTGCACTGACCTGTAACACAGTTTTATTGATTTGATTTAATGGTTTACGGGTATAAATAACTGTAATATCCAAACTGTACTCTTAATAATATTAACAAACATTTATCAAAATTCTGCTTATTACAACTGTTTCATTGTTGTATTAGATCTAGTGTATTTTTAAAACTAAACAAGATTATCTTTAAAGAAAACGAAAAATAGTGATAATGAATGAATGTTTAAAAAAATAATAATTGTAAATAATTGTTACAAATTGATCAAATAAATTTAAACGAAAAAATAAAATAAGAAGAAAGTAAACGAAAACGTTTCAGTATTGCCCCGACAGGGGATTGAACCCTGGATCTTCGGTTTACGAGACCGACGCCTTACCACTTGGCCATCGAGGCAGCTGCCTGAACGAGCTGAATAAAACTTGTACTATCCTATCGTAGCTGTTCTCGTCGCATTGATTTTTTTTTTTTTGTATATTTATATTTGCTGACGTGTTCGGAATCGCTGAATGTGACGGTATTTGCAGCTTTAATAAAGAGCTAAAATATAATCATATTTACAATTATTTCAAGAGGACTGACAATGTTAATGAATTAATCAAAGTAAACCTGCATACATACTGCTTACGAACAAAGCACTCCGTTACGTTTATAGATTGTTTGGTGTTACAGGTGACGGTGGAAATTAATACAGTGACTTCAACAAACATCACGTTACAGATCGGGGTGAATATGAACGAAGTTACAGTGTTTATTAAAGGTTAACAGTTATAAGAATAAGTTTTCGGTTAGTCCGAGGAATGCATACCTGAAGATGTGTTGTTCATCTATGTATTACTGTGTGTTATTAGTTGTTTGTTGTTAAAGTCAGTTGCTTGAGGGTGGGTTTTTTTTTGCGTTTTGTAGGAATGGTTGAAGGGGTTGTTTGCCTCTTATTTATTTATTTATTTATTTATTTATTTATTAAATGTGTTTATTTACTTTATTATTATTATTATTATTATTATTATTATTAATTTACGCAAACCCAGTGTATGACAAATAATATCCTTTCCAATGCACGCAACAGACAAACAGACACCTTGTTGCTAACATGGAAGAGTAGCCCACTTAAAAACAAAACATAGATATCTATATAAAATTTATCTACTTAAAAGTCATCTAACGTAATAACAAGTGTGTGCTCAGAGCAATTATAACAGTTGTTAATTTGAAAATACATAGATTTAAACTAACGTTAAAGATTTAACTACAAGAACAATACAATAACAGTTTTCACTGTTATTCGAAGATTAGAACAGTGTTAAAGTATGAATATGGTTTGTATCTAAATCGTTTGTGTCCTAAATGGACATTAAAATGAATTATTATGTTAATTACATGCTGTAAACCCTTAAAATCCAAGACCACTGTCAGTTATAATGATTTATAATATTAGTATGAATGAATAAGAGTCTGAAATATTTAAATTCGACTGAAAAGAAAACAGAAACACTTAAAATCTGTGCCTTTTTAAGATGGGTCATTAAGCACACTTCACGTTGATTAGTACGGTTATTTGAACACTGAGCACAAATGTATTCATACTGCTCATTAACGTATTGTAAATCTGCCCACCGATATTGTATAACTGACAATAACAGATAAGGTCTAAATGATACACAGTTTCAACGCGGTTCAATATAATTGAGGACAGAGGTGTTTTAGAAATCAGTATCATTTACTTAAAGACTCCAATTTCTAGACGGATAAATAAATAAAAATGTTTTCGTTAGGAGAAAGATAAAGCCAAATATTATCGCGTTCAGAGAGAGAGAGAGAGAGAGAGAGAGAGAGAGAGAGAGAGAGAGAGAGAGAGAGAGAGAGAGAGAGAGAGAGAGACCGGAAACAAACCCACTAACAAACAAACAAACAACAAGAAGAAACTTATATAATAAAATTAACATTAAATAACAGGTGACAGACAGAAACCATAGCTTCTGACATAAAAATGACGGAACCAGCCAGCGCTGATACACCAATCAAAAACGATATTCTTATTGCGTGTTGTTGTTTTCAAGATTTGGCAAACATAATGTTTGCTTTGTGATAACAACACCACTTGTATACGTCAGTATGAAAAACAGTTTTCTTCTTTATTTTATTTTATTTATTTATTTATTTATTTTTTAATATATATTTTTATTTCCCGAGCCACACCTCTGACGTGTATTGGACAAAAAACCTCTGTTCACAAACAGCAAACAGTGAGGCAGCGTTACCGTCTGCGCATCCCACTGCGCACACAGATAGGACCGCAGCAAATACAGTCTGTTTTCTGCTCGGCTGACTGGCTACAGCAAATGTTACGCGAGTCACTTAATCTAAGTCTACGGGCTTTTTATTCCAAGATAAAACCCAAGCTGCCTGATTTAAGATATGTCAGGCTGGTTGTACTACACAGAAATGCATGTGCGTTGATTAATGCCGCGTTTTCTGACTTCATCAATTAATACAAATGAATATGCACCGAAACAACGCATTTTTTTCAACAAATAATCATTTTCTTTTAATGTTTTTCAAACTGGCAGCCTAGCCAGTTCTCTCTCTTATCTGAGTCTACTGTCAGTAGCGAAAATTATTAAAAGTGACGTAAAGGCACGGTAACTTCCATTTCTTTTTGTTTTATCCAATTTATTTTCAGAATTGTTAATGTTATCTTCAGCATTTGTAGAGAATACATTTATTTTTGAGATTCGTTTTCATTAACTTCTAGACTCTTTCTCTCTCTCTCTCTCTCTCTCTCTCTCTCTCTCTCTCTCTCTCTCTCTCTCTCTCTCTCTCTTTCTCTTTCTGTGCCTGTGTTTTATGTATGTGTAGGCGTGTGCACTTATGTAATTATCTGTATCTCTCTAGAATTATATCAGTCTGTCTACACGTACATACAGAATCATAGATATATATATTAATTTATTTATTTAATTTAACTTAATGCCGTAATAAAGAAAGATCGTCAGTTTACTTGTATATGTAAGCAAAAATGAGGGAAAAAAAAAAAAAAACATTCATAAAAAAAGAAAGAAAAAGAAGAACGTCTGTCGAAATTTTTACATAAAGACCAAATGACTATTATTAATATCCCCCGAAATTCTTCAAACAGGTTATCAGATTTGAATTTTTCTGCAATCCTGCGACATATTGATCTTCCCGTCATCATCTGAATTTGTAATCGCAGTCCTAATCTGTAATCAGTCGGCACTTTGCCGCAAGATTACCGTCAAGCGCCGCAAAATTTAAACACTCAAATTACCAGCCACCAGCCACGAGAAAGCTTTGATGTTTAATCGTAAATTTAAAAAAAAAAAAAAAAAAAAAAAGAAACAAGACTCTTTTATATAAATGTGGATAGTAGGAAACGAGACTGCTTTTTAAAAAAAAAAAAATGTATTTTTTCGTTTGTCAGTGAACCGTTGAAAAAAAAAACCTAAAAAAAAACCTAAAAAAAAAAATAATAAGCGTAGGAACCCAGCGCACCTGGAGGTCTGATTTAACTATTAGCACAGAAGAGCAGATGTAAACTTTTAAAATATCAGTATTAGCGAAATAATAATAAACACACGTGGATCTCGCTGATATGCACTGGCTGTTCCCTCCCCCACATATATACTTTTTTTTTCTTCATATGTTTTTCTTATTTATTTTTATTTTCTTTCTTTTCTTATTTATTTTTATTTTCTTTCTTTTCTTCTTTATTTTTCTTTCTTTTTTTTTTTCTTTTTTTTTTTTTTTTTTTTTTTTTTTTTTTTTTTTTTAAATGAAATTGAGGTCACCTTGAAAACGCCCTTTTTTTCTGATATTTTGGATTCGCTCACTTAACGACAACGATGTTGATAAGTTGTAATAGATATAGCAGTTTTAGTGAAGTATCCGTTGTCGTCGTTGTAGTAATAGTAGTGTGGAAATTGTCATTACTACCACTACTCTAGAACTGTTAGTATTACTACTACGACGCCATTATCATTACTACCTTTCTTATACTTTCTTATACTATAACTATTACTTCTACTAACACTACTTTATCAAAAACTACTATTAATAAATAGTGTTATACTTATACTTTTAATTATTAGTCACTACTAACTTTACTAACATAGCTTCCATTACCATCTTCATCATAATCATTACTACTATTATTATTATTATTATTATTATTATTATTATTATTATTATTATTATTATTATTATTTATTATTATTATTATTATTATTATTATTATTATTATTATTTTATTATTATTATATTTATTATTATTATTATTTTATTTATGTATTTATTTTATTTATTATTATTATTATTATTATTATTATTATAGTTTAGTTTGGGTTTTTAGTTTTTTTTTTTAATTTAGTTTTTTAAATTTTAACAATATATTTACGTACAGACATGCACACTCGAAGACACACATTTTCAGAAAGATCGCTTGTAGACGTCTTTTCTTTTTTCTTCGACTTAAATATCAACAAAAGCATTCGATATCCGTGTTAATTAAATTTAATACCCATGTTTTCAAGAAACTCCCCTGTTTTTTATCCCCTTTTTTTTTTTTTACATTTTTGTAGGGTTTGTTTAATAAACTCTGACTGTTCTGTGCAGAAAAAAAATGTTGCGACTGTTTTCAGTGACAACAAAGGACTGACACAAGGAGTGAAAACACACCGCCTCTGGTGCTCCTGGCTGTCATAACCAATAGCAGCCTGCAAACAAGCGCCTGTGTCGCCAGTCGCAACTTTTATTTCGCCCCTGCTCACGGAAAACTCTCATATTTTACCTTCCTAATGTCTAAATCATGAGAACTCAGCATTCTTTATCAAGTGTGGCGTGAAGAATCTGCCAGCTCTGCGCAGACGGACAACTTATGAATGATGTTGATCGGTGGTTCTGCCAACTGGTGCACCGTAATCTACAGATGTGTTCCAGAAAGCATCTCCAAGAGAATATCAGTGTCGTGCACTTGAAACCATCCAACCATCCGTCGACACGGCTTTGATTCGATGATTTTCGTGAAATGCCACTGTCAGAAGGAAGCGCCCGTCGCTAGATAATTTATGGCTCCGGCGTACGGCCATCCTTCAAGAGTCTGAATAGCGTTTTCAAAAAGGCGACAAAATCAAGCCGCATTCTTATTGTTTTCCAGCTTATTCCATTCATTCAGGTTCCACGCCTCCTGGGAAATATGTATTGTTTGCATTTGTATGTACGACGAAACTCGCGGGTCAGAGCTATTTGATTGGTTGGCGCTAACAGATGAATTTTCTTTCTTCTTTTTTTCCTCCCTTTTTTTAAAATTTTTTTCTTGTCGTCTGCTCGTTGGTTACTGAAGTTAAATATCGTCTGTCATTCCATCGGCAGACGTCAAATGTGAGCGAGTTTTTGAAAATGTGGTGATAATTCCTTGCTTTTCGTTTTTTTTTTTCACAGATGTCGGATCTATTGACTTCTGCTTTCCTGTTGCTTGCATTGTCGGCAAACCAGGTAAAAAAAAAAAGATTTTTTAAATATATTTTCTTTCCGTAAATTATTACATTTATTTGTTCATTTATTTTTAACCTTTTTAACGTTCATTCTCTGTATAACATAAGTGATCATTACTACTATAGCTACTACTAGTACTACTGATACTACTACTACTGCTGCTGCTACTACTACTATAATAACTATTACCACTACTACTTCTGCCACTAACAGTATTAATACTGGTGCCGTTATGTCTGCAGAAATTATTATACTGTTGATATTATTACTACTACTTTTGCTATTATTATTATTTTTTCTTATTAGTGTTGTTGTTTATGATGTTGTTGTTGTTGCTGTCTATAATGTTATTTTCTACATCATTATGTTTTATTATTAATGTTGTTGTTGTTGTAGTTGATATATGTTTATCATCGTCATCATCATTGTTCATGTTATATTACTATCGTTATTGTTGTTGTTGTTATTATTATTATTTTTATGTTTAGTAGTAGTAGTAGTAGTAGTAGTAGTAGTAGTAGTAATATTAATAAGAACAGATAAACGAAAATATCGTTAATATATTCCCAATGCAGTCATTTCAGAACTGTATCTAGTTATATTCCATTTCTGAAATAAGAAAGGTTGTTTATTATAACATATATAACTAATGGAACTGAAATAGACATTTAAAACGTTACTGTAAATTAAATATTGATTTTACAATAAAACGATGACACACAGATAAAAGCTACATCTCAAATAATACTGTAAGATAGTCGTATTAATGCAGAGCGAGGGATGGCAAAATGTTCGATGGGTTAGCTAAGGGGTCGATAACTGCCTAAGAGTCTGAAAGTGGGAACAGGAACTGAGAATGAATAACCAATCACAAAGGTGAAAAGAATCTCACTGAGAATCAGCAATGAAGGCAAAAGGCGAAGAAATTATTAACCTTAAATAGAGAAATTTATTACTGATAATGTTTATTTATCTTACTTGCTTGTGGGTTGATGAAAAAAAATCCAAATTCCGTGAATTAATCGATGTTGTCGACTCCTGATGTAGAAAAACATTCCAGCAATAATATTATTTTATTTTATTTTATTTTTTCACATCATTTCATTTTATTTTATTTTATTTTAATATCATTCTTTTTAGTTTATATTTCTTAAGATTATTTATCATTATATGTAAGATGTGTATGTGTTTCTGTTTGTTTCTGTTTGTTTCTGTGTATGTAGTGTACCATATGCTATCTATGTAGGTGTGTATATTTACAGAAATATAAATTTCCATATATTTTGTTTGTTTGTTTGTTGTTGTTGTTGTTGTTGTTTTGGTGGTGGTTGTGGTGGTGGTTATACTGTATATATACAAATGGTTGTCTCTAGATTTTCTCTTTTCTAAACAATTAGTTTGTTAGTAAATAAACAAAATATTATTAGATAATTCGTTTTGTATTATTTCTGTACTGACCTCTTAGTTAATCATTCTTATTCTATGTCTGTTTGTTCGTTTGTTTGTTTGTTTGTTTATATTTCTGTTTTCTACGTTTTTTTCAGGTGTCTACATCTGGTGTGTGTGTTTGTTTGTTTGTTTGTGTTTTATATTTCTATTTTCTACGTTTTTTTCAGGTGTCTACAACTGGTGTGTTTGTTTGTTTGTTTGTCTGTGTGTTTATATTTCTATTTTCTACGTTTATGCAACAAATGGTGTGTTTGTGTGTTTATAATTTTCTGGTGGTGTTTGGTTTTTGTTTGTTTGTTTGTGTGTTTATATTTCTATTTTCTACGTTTATGCAGGTGTCTACAACTGGTGTGTTTGTTTGTTTGTTTGTCTGTGTGTTTATATTTCTATTTTCTACGTTTATGCAGGTGTCTACAACTGGTGTGTTTGTTTGTTTGTTTATATTTCTGTTTTCTACGTTTATGCAGGTGTCTACAACTTATATTTCTGTTTTCTACGTTTATGTTTGTTTGGTTGTTTGTTTGTGTGTTTATATTTCTGTTTTCTACGTTTTTGTTCAGGTGTCTACAACTGGTGTGTTTGTTTGTTTGTTTGTCTGTGTGTTTATATTTCTATTTTCTACGTTTACTTCAGCTGTCAACAAATGGTGTGTTTGTGTGTTTATATTTCTATTTTCTACGTTTTTTTCAGGTGTCTACAAATGGTGTGTTTGTTTGTTTGTTTGTTTGTCTGTGTGTTTATATTTCTGTTTTCTACGTTTATGGAGGTGTCTACAACTGGTGTGTTTGTTTGTTTGTGTGTTTATATTTCTGTTTTCTACGTCTGTTTCAGGTGTCTACAAATGGTGTGTTTGTTTGTTTGTGTGTTTATATTTCTGTTTTCTACGATAATGCAGTTGTCTACAACTGGTGTGTTTGTTTGTTTGTTTGTTTATATTTCTGTTTTCTACGTCTGTTGCAGGTGTCTACAACTGGTGTGTTTGAAGTTAAAATTCAAAGTCTGCTCAACAACCGCGGCCAGACGTCAACAGGCCGGTGCTGTACGGGATCACGTGACTCCTACGGTATCTGTACTGAACAGTGCAGGACGTTTTTCTTTATATGTCTTCTACATTTCCAGACACCCATTCCACAGTTTCCTTCTTGTACATTCGGGAGCGCCATCACGCCAGTCCTTGGTGGAAATACGTTCGGATTAGGCGCAGATTTCTACGAAGCACCGTTGGTGGTTACAGTACCTTTCATGTTCCTCTGGCCAGTAAGTGCGTGTTAAAAATTAAAGAAATTATAACTCTCCGGGGTCCAATTCCCTCGTCGGAAAGTTTCGAGTTGTGAGCAGAGAGCATGTTGTGAGAAAGGCGTACTCAGAAAATACTGACCAAACTGGGTGTTGTAAATGAGTTCAAACGATTAGCCCTGATGATAATCTCATTAGTGTCCACTGAGTTTAACTGTGGATAGCAGTGTCAGTTTACAT
>CM022670.1:2043334-2063334 GCA_012295275.1 Chrysomallon squamiferum
GTATAAACAAAAATTCTCTGGCTATTTTTTTTTTTTTTTTTTTTTTTTTTTTTTTTTTTTTTGCAATTTCGATGCTTTTAGAATGTGAGATCACTACTACTGTGAGTTTATCTGTAAAGATTAAAGGCTTTTTGGTCTGGCGATTCGTTTTTACACGCAAGTCAGAATACTAAATGCCGGAATTTCATATGGTCTTTTTTTTATATATATATTATTATTCAAACACATTTATAATTATGTTTGTTTCTGCCTCTATAATTAGTTCAATACCCAGTACCGTTTCCAGCTGTAACACTCTCATTCTTTCCTCTCTCTCTAACTGCTATCAGTGTCTGGGGACCCAGGCTTTAGGTTTTTTTTATGAATTTAGTAATCTACTAAATCGAACTTACCCTTAGCTCATACATTCAACCGAAGACCAGGAACCACAACACACGACGATAACCCATAACATCCGAGTTCTAGCTTTACTTACGCCGATAAGCAGTTAGCATGTTTTTCAAACCGTCTCTAATCAATTGGCAAAATATACAAACTTAGTCAACCGCTGTTGGCGATGAAGATAGAGCAATAACATATGGTTTTTTCAAACCTTTTTTTTTTTTTCCCCATTCTCGTCATATGTAATGACAACTGGAAAGGATGTTCATGTTCTGGAGTTAAATGAGGTGTGTGGAGGTTCTGCAGGTGTTCGGTACAAAGTGGAGTTGACCTTCTTCCGATACTGATGACATCAGCAAGATAGTCAAGATTCGTCTCGTTGCTCCGCTGCTGATTATATTTTATATCTGTTTATGTGCAAAGCAGGATGGCTGTGTGTGTATGTTTGTATATACACATATATGCATGATTGTATAATGTATGTATTTAAGTATGTGCGTATAATAATTTGCATGTATGTATGTTTCTCTTTACGTATTTTTGTATGAATGTTTGTATCTGTTTAATATGTATGTCTGTATTTATATTTGTATGCATGTATGAATGTATACATGAACATATGTATATATTTGGATGGAAGGATAAATCGGTAGATAGACGTGTATTTATTTATAAGGATAAGTTCCGACGATTGTCAAGATATTGAGTCATTTTTTTCTTGCCAACGAAATATTAGAATAGCAATAGTATTGTAATGGTATTTGTAATCATAATCGAATTAAACTTGAAATTTGTGTTAGCTGTTTCGTTAAAAGTATTTATTGTACCAGACAGTTAGTTTTTTAACTAATTCAAAATGTTAACATGTTTCTCGAATAATGTGGACTGTATGTTATGTTTCAGGAATCTTTTGGCGTTGTCGTAGAAGTGTGGCATGATGCTGCAGGGAATCGAAGTAAATCCGGTAAGAAGACTGTGTCTGTTTGTAAACGTTTAAAACTAGCGACTGTCGTAGACAATTATATTCTTATCAAGGCAATGCTAATTTTATTTGTTCTGCTTATAATTATTATATATTTGAATAGAAAGAAAATGTATGAATAAAAAGAAAACAGAATAAAACGATAACTTTCAAAGGTTTTTCTCTGTCTTTAACCCTTCTTTAATACTTTTTTTAATAATTTAAAATTCAAAATGCACAAATGAGCTTTAATATACATTTAGTAGGAGATATAGATTTAGACTAAAGAAACTCTGTTCAGCCTGTCTAAATATTGTTAAATAAATATTATTACTGCATAGTTGTTATTGCGAAGAAAATCTGTAAACAGTTTTCTGTATAGTTTTTCTACATTTTTTTCTTTGTGCCGTTTTAAATACAAAACAGATTCTACCTTTCCTTCTTGATATAGTTTTAAATGTAAAATAGATGATGCACCGGTGGATATATCGCTACCTGAACAGAATTTAATAAAACATTTCTGTCTTCGCTGAAACTATCGTACAAACTGCAAAGCTACTTAGTTTCGTTGGAGAATATCTTTTCGTCGTTTATTAACTGCAAGAGAAAAAGCAAACACTGTTACAACAGGTGGTGTTAACATTACTTCTTTTTTTTTTTCTTTTTTTTTTTACAAAACAAAGATCATATCTGTAAAATCTACAACAATATAATCTGATAATGTTTACAAACCTGGAAAAACAGAAGAAAAAAAAGAAGATCAATGTGAATATAAATGTTTCAGTTCACAAAACGTGATGTGTTTATCCAGTCAGTGTAAGATTAGCCCTCGTAGATCAATTTTTTGCCCTCTGATTTTTTTTTTTTTTACAATTTCATCTTGATTGCCCGATATCTCAAGGGTCTGAAAGTAAGAAATAAAGTGTAATAAATGGTAAAATAAAGACTTTTACATGTAAAACGTGATCGGCATGTCCTGTTACCGGCACACAAAGTCAGAAAGTACATGGTAAATAATGTAGTTGTGAAACACGTACTCATAATGAACCGCAGTTCTTCACACTTCCAGACTCAGGGGGCATCTTGCGTTATTAGTTTCTGCGTTAATGTTTCAATAAATAAATTTAAAAATCCAGTACGCTGAAATCTTATTTACTGTATATATTAACAAATTAATTAAACTATTTATTTAAATAAATGAGTAAATCTTGAGAGTTTATGAATTTTAAAAACTGCATTCTAAAATGCGTTACTGAGTTTGCATGCTGTTAGGCTCATAAATTCATCAGATTTACTCAAAATGTTCAACATTTTACCCGTGTTAATTGAAAACTGCCCATGTAGTCTGTGTTGGTTTGATGATGTTGTTGTTATTGTTGTTGTGTTTGTTATTATTTTTTATTTTATGTCATTACTGATAATGGGCTTTTGGTTTTTGGGGTTTTGGGGGGGGTTTTAATTATTATTATTTTGTTTTTTTTTTTAATCATTTTGACATTAATGGAGTTTTATCGAAAAAAGTAAACAACAACATTAATGAGAGAGAGAAAAAATAACAACAAAAACACAAAAAAACTTTACCTTAAAATGCACAAATGTTTGGATCTATTGATTTTTAACAATTCATTTACTGTTATAATTAAAATCTAAAATCTTAAAAATGAGTCACTGTCGTAATTAATGATATTTTTGTTTTATTTACAGATCCATCAAATTTAATAACTCGAGTATCTAAAGTGGGCAAAATACGACCGTCGCTGACGTGGCAAAACCACAGCCGCATCACGCAGACCGTGGAACTGAGATACAGCTACCGCGTCGTCTGCGACCAGTACTATTACGGGACCGGATGTGACATACTCTGCCGAGAAAGAGACGATAGGTTTGGTCACTATCTCTGCGGCGGGAATGGGACCAGACTCTGTCTGTCAGGATGGGAAGGAGAATTTTGCGATAAAGGTAAAAAACAAAATTTTATTTTGGTTGTTTTATCCATTATTATATTGTTATTGTTATTATTATTATTATTATTATTATTATTATTATTATTATTATTATTATTATTATGATTATTATTATTGTTATTATTATTTAGGGTTTGGATTACTAATAGCAGTGGTAGTATCAACAACAGTAGCTGTAGTACAAGTAATAATAACAGTAGTAGTATAACGTATTTACATAAAAATGAATGTGTGTTTTTCTTTGTATTATTGCTCTGTGCATTCCCTGTTTATTTATTTATTTCTTTACTTCATATACGGAATATATCTGAAGTCGAGTAAATCAAATTTTTTCAAAAAACTTTCAAAATTAAAATTCAATTTCAATTCAGTAAAATAAAATATGTAAACAAAAGTTGTTATAATAATAAACTGATAATTAAGTTCAAAATGGTGCATTTAACAAACGTGCTGCGTAGATGAATTTGGCATTAAATGAAACCAGTTTAAACGTATTCTGATTTTTAAAGAAAACAACAAATATCTGAAACGTGTATATATATATACAATACATGACGTCTGTCGGTTTTGTTTTGTAAAAATTTAAATTAGTTACAGAACTACTCGTTGTGCAAAAGAAAGAAAAGAAAAAAAATCCCTGTGAACGTCAGAAAACATAAATGTCGCATTTGACGTGAATATTGTTGTCAGATCGCTATCATATATATAGAAACGGCTCAGACAAACCAAATTAAGATAACCACAGGGGACACACGTAAGAACCGGATTTTGGCACGGGTATAAAGCAGTCTCTGTACTTTTACAGCAAAACTTCAAACACGAATTTAATTAAATTGCTATCATCTTCGAAAAAGAAGAAAATATTTTTTAAAAAACCAACAACATGAATTGTCTTCAATCGAATTTGCACTTCAAAATTTAAAAAAAAAAAAAAAAAAAAAAAAATGGTGTTCGTCTGATGTTAGAAAATTGAAACAAAATCCCTAGGGCAGGTGATTCGAGATCCGTGCGGTGCTATCTAAAGAAGAAGTTTATTAGAAAATTAAAAACTGAATTCTCGGTTGTAAATGTCTGAAGTGTGTCATGAGACCCTTAAACGTCTACATGCAGTTGATGAGAAGCAGACGTAAACGCCAAGAATAGCAATTTTAAAAATTATTTCAGCATTAATTATAATCAGAAGTAAAAGCCTTCAGTTATTACAAACTCTGCATCTCTCTCTCTCTCTCTCTCTCTCTCTCTCTCTCTCTCTCTCTCTCTCTCTCTCTCTCTCTCTCTCTCTCTCTCTGTTGCAAAATATATACGCACACACACAGATATATAGGCTATACATATGCAGCATAAAAAACTACATCGATTTCTTATAATGCACAATATTCTTAAGAGAAATGAAATAAAATGAAACTTCAGCCAGCAAATCAAATGATTATATAAAAAAATATAGATTTAATAAACAAATACGTCTGTGAAAAAACAAATTAGATTTTTTAAAAGAGTTTATTTAGCGCACAAACTGAAGTAATAAAATGATTCATATAGAACTTTTATCTCAATAATAACAACAAAACGTCTTTTGGTAACAGAAAAAAGCAGGTAACTGTTGAATTTATTAGCTTCATTTTGTGATAATAAATATCAGTGCAATAAAATCTATTTTCTCTCTTTCTTTCGTCTTTTTTTTTTTTTTTTTTTTTTTCTCTTCCTTTATTTACTTCCAAAACTCATAAAAAGACAAAATTATGAAATATTAAAAAACGTAATTAATAGATGTTTCTTGAGTTTTATCTTGAGGGGAAAAGTTCTTGTACTCCGAAATCCTATCATCGTTTTATTATCAAAGCTTTTCTGGCAGTTTAACTGTTTCCTGGTGGAATCAAAGAGGTTATAAGTGGAAAATGTAGACGACATAAATCAATGAATATGTCATAATTATAACAGTTATAAATGTTATTAGGAAGAGTTAAGATGCTACTCTTAGGCTTGGAGTTTTCGCTTCGTTATATTGTCATTATTATTATTACTATTATTATTCTGTTAATGTGTGCATGTAGGTGTGTAAGACTGTATTTGCGTTCGCATGTGTGTGTATGCGTATGTGATTGAGAGCGTGAATGTGTTTGTGTACGTTTTTGTCAGTCTTTGTGTTCGGTAGTTAGTGTGTTTGTGTTTCTGAGTGTTTGTAAAATGAGTATGCATGCATTTGAATGTATGTCAGTACGTAGCTATGGGTTTTCAGCTTGACGTTTTGTGCATGGCTCTATGTGTTTGTGTGCACGTGCGCGCTACTGTATTTATAATGATATAATGTGACAGTGAATGTCTATGAATATCAATGCATGTTTGATTTTTCAGTTTTAATTGGTTGATAATTTTCTGTCTTTGATTTTTTTTTTCGAATTTGTTGTATTATATGACAGAATTTTGTTTACCTTTTTAAAGCGTTATCATTATTATTTTTGCACTATCATGATAATAAACTCAATTATTTCGCTGTATCTGAGTTAAGGTTTTATTTGTTTTTTCAATGTTTTTTCAGCTAAATGCACAGATATGTGTACACATTCACACGGATATTGTGATAGACCTTACGAATGCAGGTGAAAAAAAAATATCTCTGAGTTTCTAATTCTCTCAGTTTCTCTCTTCTCTCTCTCACTCTCTCGCTCTCTATTTCTCTCTTTCGCCCTCTCTCTGTTCCTTTCTTTCTGTTTCTCTCGCATCTTCTTTTACTTTTTCCTCTTTGTCCATGTGTTTCTCTCTCTTCTCTCTCTCTCTCTCTCTCTCTCTCTCTCTCTCTCTCTCTCTCTCTCTCTCTCTCTCTCTCTCTCTCTCTCTTCTCTCTCTACTCTCTCGCTCTCTATTTCTCTCTTTTGCCCTCTCTCCGTCCCTTTCTTTCTATCTGTTTCTCTCGCATCTTCTTTTACTTTTTCCTCTTTGTCCATGTGTTTCTATGTACCTCTCTCTCTCTCTCTCTCTCTCTCTCTCTCTCTCTCTCTCTCTCTCTCTCTCTCTCTCTCTCTCTCTCTCTCTCTCTCCCTCTCCCTCTCTCTCTCTCTCTTTTCTCTGTTTGTTTCTTTTTCTGTTTATTTGAACGTAAACCTTTTTATCATTTCTAAACGGTTGTATTTGTTTTCGAACCGGTAATTAGACTGAAAGGCAGGAGGCTTAAAATGACTTCTTTCCTGAACAGTAATTCCAACTATTTTCAGTTTATCTCAAGCAATCGTATATGTTATATGTCTATGGTATGGTTCTGAAAAAAAATAAAAATATTCCTTACTGCTAATCGATCTGAATAGCAAGTGCTGCATGTTCGCAGTCTCATAACATTATAAAAGTGATAACAAATGCTTGCCTCCAGAAAGACTCAAAAAATGACAAAACGTATCGTTAAACAAATATTGTTTCACTCAAGCCAAAACCATTCTTTTAACACGACATGTGTTGCAACAAGAAAACAACAAAAAATCTGCAACTGAGAAATCTCAAGGGAAATTTCTGAAACTTGTGCTATTTTGAAACTTGTGTGTTTTTTTTTTGTTCAGATGTCGACTAGGATGGCGTGGTATGAACTGTCAGGAATGTATTCCATTTCCTGGTTGTCTTCATGGTTTCTGCAAGGACGCCTGGCAGTGCATATGTCACGAAGGCTGGAGCGGTTCTTTGTGTTCTATAGGTAGGTTGGCAGATTAGAGACGTTAAACACAAATACTAATGATTACAATAAAGGTATTCATTATATTAAAGTTGTATATTATATATTTATGAATGTTTTCCTCACAATTTATCAACACTGAATGTCAAAATTTGTATAAAAAACAGCAACGTACTTCTTAATACAGTTTTCGCGTAAACTTCTAAAATAATTGAATAAATTTGGAATATAATTAAAAATACAGACGAGCAATCATTGCTGATAATAAAGTTTTGCGATAAAGTAGCAGAACCAAATATTTCTGTTACTGGTTGAAACGACAAAAGAGTAATCGGAATTTGATTTGCGCATTTCATTTAGATAACAGATACTGCTACCACTACACACCGTGTCACCACGGCGGAACATGCCACCACGACAGCGTCAGCAACTTCACGTGCACCTGTCCGTCCGGTTACACCGGACCCCGATGCGAGACGGAAACGTGTTTTCACGGGTTCTGTCTAAACAACGGACAGTGTTCTGTAAGTCGAAGCTTTAAAATGATATATGTATATATATTTTAGAACAATAACAACTGTAATAATTATAATTGTTATAATTAAATAAAATTAAGAATTGTACAAGAATGGTTTATGTTTGTTTGGGGTTGTGTGTTTTTATTTATTTATTTAATTTTTTTTTAATTATTATTATTATTTTTTTTTGTTAATTAAACAATGAAAAAAAAAAATGAAATTAAAATTAAAATAAAAAATTAATATGAAGCTTCTATTTCTCTACATATCTTCTTCAAAACTTTTCTTTGCTTACGGATATTCTATTAGAACGCATTCATACAAAATATTTTGCCAGTCATTTGTCTTATGGCTTTCAACTTATTTAACAATAAACGTCTATATATCATCGTCATCATCTATGTATTATTATTATTATTATTATTATTATTCAGATCAGTGGTGGATCCAGACACTGCAGATGTAGGCGTGGTTTCGGAGGAAGACGTTGCGAACACGTGGAGACGTCCTGCGGCGACCACGACTGCAGAAACAACGCCTCCTGCCGGCGAGTGGAAGCGGAGTGGAAATGTGTGTGTCCGCCAGGGTTCACTGGTCTGCAGTGCGAGTCGGAGATCGACGAATGCGAATCTGATCCCTGCGTCAATGGTAACATTTTACCTTGTTAAAAATACACTCAGTGTTAAACTATCAGAATAGACCTGCCTCTCAGTGAGTTTGGTTGATGAGCGATAGGTCCCAAGATCAATGCTCCTAGGCGTTGTCAGTTGACGTTACTCTGTTATCTCTTGTTTTCTGCGTCCAGTGTGTGTTTTCTGTCAACAAGAAAACGCGTTGTCAAAAATCTCTTCACTGCTCATCGTGTTTCTCTCCCAGATTATTATCATTAATAGCCAGCAACAAATTCCACTGTCTCTCCTATATATGTCTGGAACTAGAAAAAAAAAATCTGTCCATTTTTTTTTTTTTTTTTTTTTTCTTTTAATCTTGTTCTGAACGTTTTTATTTTCATTAATTTAGAGAAAATAAATTAGATTCCAAAATCAAAGAGTTCGTAAAGAAATTTATGAAATGTGCCTATTTGACATCTGAAAAAAAAGAAAAAAAGAAAAAAAAAGAGTTGTGTGTTGTTTGGTGCAGCAAATGCATCGTGAGTAATAACCAGTCTGTGTAGATTTATAAAAGATCCGTTGCCAGAAACTTAGCTATAGGGAGGCCACCGGTTTTCTCTCTTATATAATCGTTATAGATATAAAAATATATATAACAAGTAGCAGTGGTAGTAGTAGCGGTAGTACAGTAATCATTGTAGTAGTAGTAGTAGTAGTAGTAGTAGTAGTAGTAGCAGTAGTAGTAGTAGAAATAGTAGTAGTAGTTCTAGTACAATAGTAGTTGTAGTAGTAATAAAATTGAAAAAAAATGTTAAACGTAATTTCTATTAATATTTAAGTATGTCACGGTATCTTTAAATAAGTATAATTTTTTTCTTCATTTTCTAATTTTTTAGAATATCAATGTGTGTATATATAAGATGATACTTCCATGACTTCCTTTAAGTCAAAAGTTTATTTGATTAAAATGTTTAGAGGTTATCCCTCCACTGAAAGATTTAATCAAGTGGATTAATGATAAACAGAATATTTTATATATTTGTTATTTATCCTTAATATTAAAAAATATATATTAATAATAATAGATAATAGTAAACTGAGAGAGAGAGAGAGAGAGAGAGAGAGAGAGAGAGAGAGAGAGAGAGAGAGAGAGAGAGAGAGAGAGAGATATTTTAAAATTATCATGCAACAAAATTTGCTGGTTCAGGAAATTCGGTTTATCATCATCATCTTTGCCATCAGCAACATCAGCATCATCATCTTCTTCAGCATTAGTGTTATAGAAATATGGCGGTTAACTTAATTAAATACCAAGGGTCTTCAAAACCGCGCTCGTGGTTTGAAGAGGAGCATAATTATAGCATAAATGTTATGTTGCTGATGCTGATGGCAAATTGTACTAATCTCGTGAAGAAATGTCAAATTCAAGATATCTATTTTAACACCGTGACGATACATTACGAATAATTATGAATGAACACACACACATAAACATACAGACACACAAATATACACGCACACATAAATGTACACACATTTCAAATATTCAAAGGAAAGGAGTTAGATATGCAGTTATGCAAGCCACGAGTCTGTGTGTTTCGGCTATGTGGCTATCTCTGTGTACAAGTTCGTGTGCAAGATGAGACTTGTGTTTATTCAGTATGTTATCTTCTGTTACAGGAGGCACATGCAGAGACAGAATCAACGGATATCACTGCGAATGTCACAGCGGCTACTTGGGCCGGGACTGCGACATCGCCCTTGACCCTTGCCTCGGTTTCGAGTGTTTTAATGGCGGACAGTGTAAAATTACCAGCGGAGGGTACACCCCGGTCTGCCACTGCCCGGAGGATTTTATTGGGTACAGATGTGAGACACCTTTAAATCCTTGTCTCGGAATTACTTGTTTTCACGGGGGAACCTGCAGAAAGCTTGCAAACAATTCGTTTTTCTGCCAGTGCGCTTCTGGTTACACGGGAAACGTTTGTCAGATTAAACTGCCGACTGTCGCCGACACGTGCTCCGCTTTCCCGTGTCAAAATGGCGGAGAGTGCCGGCAGAACGACGACGGCTTCACGTGCATGTGCGCCCCCGGCTTCTTTGGAATCACGTGCGAGAGGATGACAGCCTCCTCAGACGAACCGTGGAATAACATGAACAGTGTTCCGAACAACGTGAAAGCACTGGACCATAACTCGTCAAACAGGACTGTTTACAGAACTATATCTTTAACAAGTATTAGCTTTTTAGTAATCTTCTTTACTAGATGGTAACAAGTGTCGTAGTGTTGCTGTTTGTTTTTGTTTTGTTTTGTTGGTGTGTTTTTTTCCTTGTTAGATATAGTAATTTTTTTCAGAGAGAGAAAAATAAGATTCTACAGTTTATGCGGAGCGATAAAGAGAATGCTATCCTGGTTGTTGTAACTTATCTAATATCTGCGGAGAAAATAGTGCTCGTTTGTGTTTCTGGGTGATATGGAAATTAAGTTATTATCTCTTACGAGTACAAATGGAGCAGCTTTTCAGTTCATTTTTTTAAGTTATGTGAAGGCATTTCTGTGTGTATGAGATGTAAGAGATAGCAAGATTCGTAGAGAGAGAGAGAGAGAGAGAGAGAGAGAGAGAGAGAGAGAGAGAGAGAGAGAGAGAGAGAGAGAGAGAGAGAGAGAGAGAGAGAGAATTGTGAGCGACTGAGAGAAAGATTTTAAATGTGAGTTGTGCTTTTATATACTTCTATTTTCGTTTTTGTATAATACATTTTAATAACAATTATTTGCTGTTCATCGGTTTAAAATTGGAAAGGTATATTTGAGTATTTATTAGTAAATGATGTAAATTTTCCTATTATCTCAACGAATAGGTCTGTGTATGTTATTTTGTGACGCATAGAGCTTGTGTATGAATGATTCAGTATGAAAATGATGTATCTGAATGGGAATTGTTTACTGATAATTCTTCGATATCGTTTTTAACCACAATATATTTTTATTATTAATTTTCTTTGTAGAGAAATTTGGTTTCATTATTTTATTTAATTTACGTTTTTATTGATAAACATTCGATAACATTTTATCATTATATCTTTAATTTCCATTTATACTTAAATAATCATTTCTTCTGAACATTTTAAATTATCATTATTTTATCATTTTATTCTTATTTCCAAGTCTATTAATATTATTTCAGTTTCTGTTATTTACTTTATCTTTCAACTCAGAATATTATACAATTTAATGTATGTTTTAAAGCCTTATTAAATAATTATATGTGTATATATACATAAACAAAAAATATACACACTCACACACAAGTATATTTACACATATATACATTCTGATCTCTGTTATCTCACACGTAATACAGAAATAGTGCTACAAAAGGAAATAAAAGGAATTAATTATAAATTTTGTGCCATATACACCATCACTCTTTTATTTATTGTTTAAAATTACTTTTTTTTTAATAAATTTGTGTATGTCCAAATTTTCTTGTCCGGTCTAATTAATTACCGTTAATAACCATCGAAAGAAATCGTAATTCACGAGTGTGAGAAATGAATGAGAAAACAAATTCACTTTTCGTTTTCGATGACATTTACGTCGTAAACTGATTTTATGGATGATATAAATTTTCACTTCAGCCGACTTCAAGCCGCCGTAGATACACAAAAATGTGTATTTCTCCATCTCTAGTCTTTGCCATAGCCTGCTACACGAGTTAATATGTTTTAAAAATAATAATAAAAACAATAATAATAATAATAGTAACTTTTATAAAGAAAAGTGTTTGGTCCATACAAATGTTCTGTACTAACATTCCCGAACTTAGTAATTATCTATTTTAAATAACAGCAATTGAAAATATGAATATAAAATAATAATAATAATAATAAATCTGAAAGTGCTTTTTTAGATACAGCCCACACAATTTAAGACTTCGTCAGTAATTCTGAGTTATTTATTTAGTCCTATTTATTAAATGAGAACGTAAAATATATTTGCATGTCTTCGTAGTCCAAGATATTTTCTTTATTGACGTGTTTGTCATTTTTTTCCTTTTATTTAAAAGGATCAGATCTTCGATTTTTGCTAGGAATTAACAATAAAAAAATAAATAAATAAAAAAGTATTAATAGAATGATCTTTAATGGTATTATTGTGTCAAATGATCAATGACCGACTGGCTCCCTTTACTTTGTGAATAATACAACGACTGATCACCTTTAAATACTGAAATTTGTGCCATTTCTCTTTAAATATTAAATGAATCAATGCAATTAGCAAACACTAGTAGCTGTATATTTAATTTTATAGTATTTTATCATGTTAGTGATTTGTAGATATGTATACGTTTTATGATCTTTTATACATTTTTTTTTATTATTTACTTCTCTTTTTCTTTTTTAAATTATTAATGTATCTCATTTTGTGCTTATAAGAAAACATTTTATATTTATTTATAGTTTCAAAAAATGGAAATCGGCGGTTATTTAAATATAATTTTGAGAAATACATGTATTTGAGTTGTCTTTTTTTTCTTTTTTTGTTGAATTTCAGATTTTCAAATATTCGTGCACGATATGTAAAAAGAATGCAGTACACATATACTGTAGTGCAAGGACACCTAATCACATACTCAATCTTGTTAGTCATACATAAATATAAACAAACGCACATGTTCTTAATCAAAGAGTAACAGATAAACACGCGTTAATACAGACATGCATCCATATATTCACACACACACACACACACACACACACACATATACACACAGATACACACACGCACACAGACACACGCACACGCACGCACTTCATATTATATCAGTATCATGTGGTTTCCACCGAGTCTAGTCTCTCGGTTTTTAGGAATCGCTGCGAGGTCCGCGCGCTAACTTTACAGTTTTTATCGAGACCAGACCGGTGTGAATACAGCGCTCCCCGCAGATATCAAACCAGCAACGTGCGTCTGATAACATCTCTACGGATGACTACAGAAATGACGTCGATGTTAACCAGTACTCTTTGAATGGTGTGTGAGCTTTCATTATTATCAAAATAGATGTTTTTCTGTGGGGAAAAAAAAAAATTATAGTCCTGATATCTGAAGGCGATAATCCTATAATCTACAGGTCTATATCCTATAATCGAAAAACGTTAATCCTATAATTTAAATATCACAGTGTAATAATTTGATAATTTTAATCGTATAATTTAAGTTACCCTAATTTAATTACCTTAATCCTGTAATTAAAAAACAATCCTGTAATTTAGATATAATCCAGTAAT
This sequence comes from Chrysomallon squamiferum, assembly GCA_012295275.1. Classification (NCBI taxonomy): domain Eukaryota; kingdom Metazoa; phylum Mollusca; class Gastropoda; order Neomphalida; family Peltospiridae; genus Chrysomallon; species Chrysomallon squamiferum. Next base: position 2,056,714 of record CM022670.1, read on the forward strand.
CTGAAGCATTAATCCTAAAATTTTAGTCGCATAATCTAAATATCATCGTTTTATAATTTACAGAAATCAATACTAAAATTTAAAACTGTAAATCCTATGATTTCACAGTCTATATTCTATAATTTAAATATCTTAATCCTATAATTTAAAAACTGTGATCCTATTACTGTATCTGTAACGCTTCACTTTCCTCTCTTACATTTTAAACCTGTACAAGTCAAAGGTGACGAAGATGATGTAATGATGACACTAGTCAACTCTGCACTCAAACTGCATTGCAAGAAAAAGTGTATTGGCGGCGGGTTTCCTCTCTCAATATCTGACTTTTCCTCAGACACATATAAGACGCCATATAACTCTTAGACTGTGTCGAGTGTGTTGTTCAGTCAAGCATGTTATGACATTTTATTTGTACAGGATGACAATCCTTTATCCGGAATGCTTGAGACCGGAAGTGTTTAGGATTTCGGAATATTTCGGATTTTGGAATATAAGGAGATGATAGCATGAGAAAAGAATCTAAATATGAATTCAATTTTTTTTTTTTTTTTTTTTTTTTTTGTATTCAGCTTCCACAGACAGTTTGCAGAATTTTTGTAATAATATTTTAATAATAATTTTATGCATAAAATATGATTTGTAATTATCAAAACAAGCCCGAAAACTGTAAGATATTATTATTTCTGCTTTTCGGAAAACGTTTCCGATTTCGGAGCTTTTCGGATTTCGGACCTCACCCTGTACTTCTTATTTGTTTTTTATTTTTTATTTTTTTAAATAAATAATGTTAATACACGCTTTGTAGGGATTTCAAACAAAATTGATGTCTAATTTAACAAGCATCTATATATTTAAATTATAAAACATTTAATTTAAATACTATTTATTTAAAACATAAAATTAAATAAAAAATATAAGAAAATATATTTGAACCAAAAACGGAAGCATATTAAAAATTCTTCTCTTTTTTTCTTTCTTTTTTTGTGAAAATAATATAAATTTAAAAATTAAATGGTACAGGAAACAACACAATTATCAGAATTGTCGCGCTGAAAATTATAACCCAAATACGTAACAAAGCAGACAGGTATTGTTTTGAACAATGTTTTGTAATGGTTGTAACTATAAGCTCCATGAACCTTGCCCTCTGGTATATGATTCAAAGTATATCGAAACATCAACACTTTCGTGAAATGAAATTAAAATCAGTTATAACGTGCATTAAATTCCTGTACGAGCAGCTAGTATACAAAACAACCACGTACAGAAGAACTTCCTCGCTTATCTCTATCACGGTATCAAATATCGTGCTAATTTAAAAAAGGGGAATTAAGTGTCACATAAATCAACGTCGGGTCAAAGGTTATACGTTCATATGTAACATGACCTCCGTTTTTGCTAGGCAGTAGATAAACTTTTTCAGCGTGAAAATGTAACTGGCGTGTTTGGAGGTGTAAAGAACCGTAATTTTAGTGTAAGCAATAACACAGCGAACGGAAGTGTAATGAAATCTTAATTTGTTAATGGTAGACGACTTAATACGAGGTTAAAGAATATGTGGCAGGCTGATAGTACACGTGTGTATGTTCGTTCGTGTGTCTGTGTATGACACCTGTTAGGAAGCGTGTGATGGACGCGTATAAGTTTACTGAGAGAGATTAAGATATATACAGAGAGAGAGAGAGAGAGAGAGAGAGAGAGAGAGAGAGAGAGAGAGAGAGAGAGAGAGAGAGAGAGAGAGAGAGAGAGAGAGAGAGAGAGAGAGAGAGAGAGAGACTATATAAAAACATTTTTTCGAACAAACATTTATATGAGGGAGAAACTACACAAACTGATAGAACCAGACAGACAGAGAGAGAGTTAGACAGCGAGGAGTTAATCACTATTTGCAAAATGTTTTTAAAAAAAACTTAAAATCTGCCTTTCCTAATATTTTAAACTTAACAGTTGTGTCTGTATGTAAATTAATGTTTTCTTGTCATTCTCGTAGTCTAATTACATATATAAACTCTCGCCACTGATTTTATAAAGTCTGTGACTTGACTCTTTGATGTGGCTGAGAAAAACTATGACGAATCCTTTGAAGATGTAAGGAAGACACTGAAATAACGAGTTTCTTGTCTGTTTTTAGACTTACTAAAACAAACATCTTTCTTCCAGTGAAGCAGTAAAAACACGTGTTTCCACAGACAATAACAAACGGATTTAAAAAAAAAAATCTTGTATTTATTTTTTTTTTCATTTTATTTATTTTGCACTTTTTCTTTTTATTGCTTGCACTTTTTCTTGTAGGCATATGATGCACTTTGATGTTAATATGTATGTGTTTGTATGTATGTATATTATATATACATACATACTTACATACATACATACATACATACATACATACATACATACATACATACATACATACACATTATTATTTAAAAATTAGTGGGTTTTTTCACAAATTTAGTTTAAATAAACAACTGAGCACTGCACACAGGCTTCAACAAAGAACTATAATCTCCGTCCGGAACTCTTTGCTCTGTGAAAGGACATTAATCATATCTGTAGACTGACTCACTGCAGCATGTTAACTTGAGGCTAGACTTTACAGTGACGCAGCGTAATGGATAAAAACAAACCATACCAGATTTGAGAAGTGAAATGTTTACACAGACAGAGGTTTACGTAACTTGGAGCACCGCATTAACTCCGAGGCTCTGTCGAATCTGACACGTTCATGGTGTGGGCAAGAAAAATAAAAATAAAAATCTTTTGAAAACGAGATCCTTAACGGAAAAGTAAAGAAAATCCAGAAACTGAACGCTTGTTTAAAATCATATACAAGATTTTTAAATTTTTAATAAGTAAAATCTGTCACAGAAAGGAACAGTATAAGTTTTAGGAATTAGTTACATCGTATGTCATCAAATAATTATCATACATTTATCAGTAATATACCAAAATGAAAACTCAGCACTATTTTAAAGTATATATAAAATTAAAGACAAAAAATGGAAAAAAAAAGAAAGAAAATTAGTTTCATCCAGACTTTTTTTGTATAAAAGTATAAATAAAAATATACCTTTCTTGTACGATATATTTACAGAGAATAAAGAGTCAAAAAAAAATATATATAGCAAAAGTTCATTAACGTGAAGACGATGGAGTAGATACACAGTCTGTTTTGACTTTTCTTTCTCTTGATAACTTTATACGAAGTTAACATCACAAGGAAAATACGACGAATACGAGTCTACTTATCCAAACATTTAATCACAAATCTCAGTGTTTGTTATCATTAGAAATACACAGATAGATGTGACAGAACGACATATAAAATCAAATCAAACAAAAATTAATTTGTGTGACTGGAGATCATCCATTACATAACAACACTTAGTTGAAACAACAATAGTCTAATGGAATGACTGTCTGCTTGTATCTTTTCTTTTTTATATTTATGTATGGAAATAGGGTACTACTGAAGTATATACTTAAAATATGTGTGTGTGTGTGCGTGCGTGTATGTGTGATTAATTAAAGATTTAGTTGTATCAGAGATAAATATATTCAACTGCAGTTCATTTAGGAACTATAATAAATTACAGGGTTTATTTCATCATCCTTACTTAAATATAAAACACCAACTAATCCATATTATTTCCACATAAAATGTAAGTTAAAATTGTACTAATAAATCCTTTGAAAGTAATAAACTATTTCCTTTGTCCTCCTCTCTCACACCATCCCCCCTCTGCCTGTTGTTATTATAACAGCACGAAAATACAACAGAAAAACAAACAAACAATAACATTATTTTTTATTTATGAAAATATTATTTCAAAACCGTACGCGATTATAATAAATATACAAGTTCATTTATTTAGTGTACAAATCACATTCACGACCCGCACTGCGCCACACGCACCAAAAAAAAAAAAAAAAAAAGATATAATAATCAAAACGTACAAGATAATGTGTCTGTAACAGTAATCAAATCCAGTATGATTCGTCACACATATATACGCATTTTGGCACCAAGGAAATGATTCGTATTGCGTCATTTTGTTTTTGATTTCTTATAATTATTATGTACATTATATCTACAATAACAAAGAAACGTTATTATCCATAACAAAAATACACCAAGGTATATTGGATATTACTGTTATTATTATTTAAAATTCGTGTGTATTCTTGTTTTAAAATTTCAAGCTACAAAATATTTTCCGCGGCTAAAAATAACATTTTATGAAAGACGAGATTATTTAAAATAATTAATTAATAGTATTAATTAAAATAATTTTCTAAAAAAAAAAAAAATAAAAAAAAAAAATTAAAAATAAAAAAAAAAAAAAAAAAAAAAAAAAAAAAATAAATGAATTAAAATTAAAAATAAAAAGTACACGTTATTTCCCGTTCCAGCCAATGCTGAACGATTAGTTTATCAAAAGCCATTGCATTGTGCTTTCCTGACTTTACGTCTCAACTGTATCACAGCAAAAGTCAACAAAGACTGAGTTGCCGTGAAATTCACCTTTACCGGAATTGAATTCTGTGGCCCAAAAGTCATAATAAAATCACATCTATTCACTGACATACTTGTATTGCAGCAGTGTCCCTGGTATCTACTAGGCTCTGTATGTACAAAAATATATATAAACATTTGTTTTGGACTTATATAAAACATACATATACATACATAACATGATACGTAATAATCAATAATATATATCCAGATACCTATTTTACAAAAAGTTTTACTTTTTCTGATCTCTTGTTCATTAATCCTAATTTAATTTGACATCAAGTAATAAAAATAAATATATAATTACACTGCATCCTTGATAACCAGTAATGGAAATTATATGAAAACATTCACATATCACTATAGGAAATTCACTATTACAGTTAGCTTGGAAGTGCTTTGAAACATGCTGACAGCCTAGAATTGTTATGAGCAAAAATTTACAGCTCACATTACAAAATTAGCTTACATCTGATATTAACAGTGGTTACTGTGGATACCGATGACGATTATAGTTTCATTCATTTTCGGTTCGTTTGATATTAATAATATTTAAAATAATTCTTAAAAGATTATTACAAAGGAACCTAGCTAGGGTAATGACGATGTCTAATACAGTGCTACTGAAACTTTCATTTAAAAAAAAAAAATAATAAATAAATAAAAAAAAAAAAAAATTAAAAAAAATTAAAAAAATAAAAAAAAAAATAATATATTTTATGACATTTTTGAGTTGAAATATGTCTGAAATAGTTCAGTGGTATTTAAGAATGACAATTACTTCTGCCGTTAGAAAATTCTACAAATAGCATTTTTTTTTAAAAAAAATACGCAATACGCACATGAAATATTGTATAAAGAAAATTTCACATCAGTTTTATCTGATCCAGTTAAAATTATCAATTATTATTTGAAAATCAATGATGGAGTGGTTACACAGAAATGTACTCAAGGTTTAGAAAAAGGGTACCAAAACTGGGGTGGGGGAGTAACTTAATTATATAATTATTATGCTAGTGACGGACAATAAAAATATAATGCAGTTTTTTAATTTTTCAGAAATAAATGCTCGTTTTTAAACTCTATTCACCATCACCATTTATGAACCAGAAAAATACCCATAGAAATATAACAATATTTCACATTTCCACAATAAAAAAACAACAAAAGAAACAAAAGAAACAACAAAAAAAACCAACAACAATAAAATAAAATACAAATTACATTTAACTTTGATTGCATTAAATAATAAATTAATATACGTTACGCGATATTGAGATACAGATATAGATTACAAGCTAAATTTGCAGTTTAAATTGTGACCTTTATACAAATAATGTTCTTCAATATTTTTTTTTTTTTTTGTTGTTTGCACGCAAAAAGAACAAACCAAAAAATTGTTTTTGTTGAGGTCTAAATTCTGACTGCAAATTTAGCCAACATTTTCTTAAACAAAAAACAAAAAAAGTCTTAGTTTTATTCTTATGGTTTAAATAAATAAATAAAAATAAAAAATAAAAAATTATATCATCATTTTCCCACCAAGTCTATATCCTTTTTTTTTTTTTTTTTTTTTTTTTAATTAGGTGTTTTTCCCTAACGTCTGCTTATAAACTGTCATGATTTGTTGACTGCGCATGCTTGATTACATTCTGCTTCCGTTCCAAAATTATTATCGTTTCCATCACAGCCACCATAAATAAACATTTCACATTCCATCGTCTGAACGTTGAAAAAATACCTGGGGAAAGCTGCACTGCACGTGCCTATTTTCAAAGGCAAGGCGCATAACTCGTGTAGGCCTTCCGGTACAAAAAATTCTGAAAAAAATTAATTAAGTATTATTTAAAAATTATCATAGAATGCAAAAAAGTTGGAGAAAATAAATAAAAGGAAGCAAAGCGTAATAAATGGCTTACTTTATTTTTTCTTTAATTTTTCTCTTGAGCTAATTTTTTCATACTGAATTAATATATGACATGGGTACTATTTACTTTATTTCATTTTATTTTATTTATTTATCTATCTATCTATCTGTTTATATATTTAATTATGTGTTTATTTATTTATTTATTTATTTATTTATTTATTCATTAATTCAT
>CM022670.1:2068334-2070834 GCA_012295275.1 Chrysomallon squamiferum
ATTGACGGTCACTAAGACCCAAGCGAAGACCGATGTCGGTATCAAGTTCCGACCATTTTCATTCATGTTAAAATGTTTGTTTTGTGAATTTGTTGACAGTATGTACTTGGTGCAAACCCAGTACTCTTCTCCAGTCACGGACAACAAAAAAAAACCTATTTTCAATGGCTTCTGTCAATGACCAGATTTAAAGGTCCTGTAATATTAGAGATGTCAGTAACAGACGTCCATATTGTGTGCCCTAGAGGATTAATACTTTTTTATTTTTAAATAAAGGAGCCACGTTCCCATTCACACCCAGTTGTATTCGTTCGGGATGTAGGTGTGAAATGGTTATTAAGTTTCTTTGAAAGTTATACAAAAGAGAGAATCATATCTACGTATCTCCTTTTTGAATGTAAAATATAATATAGCAAACCCTAGTAAGGCAAAGTGTAACATAAGAGTCGAACTGGTTTTAAAAGTTTAAAGGCAGTAGCACCAACACTGGATAGTTCAAAGATACAAAAGACCACGACCTCTCTCTCTCTCTCTCTCTCTCTCTCTCTCTCTGTCTGTCTGTCTCTCTCTCTCTCTCTGTCTCTCTGTATGTCTGTCTGTCTGTCTCTGTGTGTGTGTGTCTGTCTGTCTCTCTCTGGCTGGCTGGCTGGCTGGCTGGCTGGCTGGCTGTCTGTCTGACTCATCCCACACATACACGTGCAAACACAAAAATAAACATGCACATACTTACGTACATAGAAGACAAAGTAAACTAATCAATACATTATGTAGTGTGTCCCTTTCAACTTGTTGAGAAAGCAACATGTGCTAGACTGAAAACTGCTTGAGCATTTATCTTGAAGAAACTAATAATATATAAAACGGTTAAGATTCCCACGGCCTCTCGGTTTTGTGTTTGTAAAGACTGAGAAAACAAACTGTGATATTCTGTACTAGCAAAATGAATAAAAACACTTAACAATTCTTAATCATATTAAACTTTCAAACTTTAGGTATGACGTAACCATGTGCTAGACAGTTTATGTTGTTTTGTTTTATTTTTGGTTTGTTTTGTTTTGGATTTTGGTTTTTTTCCTGGAGAAAGGCTAAGGAATTAATTTTCTGTCTCCTACTTTTCTAAAATACTCAACAGATGAAAGGAAACCCTTGTTTCGAAAATAAATCTTGAGGTCACGGAGCAGTACAATAAGCAAGGCTGGCAAAGATGCTGAAGGTAAATACGTTAATCCAGAACTGCACTTCACGGTTAACAAAGAACCCCTTAACCTGTTTCTTACCACGGTGAACATCTGTAAGTGCAAGCTGATGTTTATTTGCCTTTCGATGAAACCTTCAGGTGAGAAAGGTCATTCATACGAACGATTTTGTCGTAAGAGAATATTATGTCCACTTTACGTGACTCGTAGAGTTTACTTACGTACTGTCGTATTAAGACATGTTTGAAAATTTATTAAAAAAAATAATAATGATTTTTAAATTTCTTTTTAAAAGAAACTGCCATGTGTTTGAATCATTTCGAAGCAAAAATAAAAAATAAAAAATTGGAAGATACTAATTAGAAAAATATTTGTTAATATTATGGATCTCTTTCTTTAAAGATAAGTTTATTAGATTATGAGATAACCTAATCCTTCAGTTGCTGGCTAATTTTCAAATCAGGAGTAAGGCTATAAATGTAAATCGTCTATATCTGTCATTGCATTTTTATCATCCTTTTAATTTTAGTATTCCACTTTAAAACCAGGTCTCTTTTTTGTTTTTTAATTCATCCCCTCTCTCTCTCTCTCTCTCTCTCTCTCTCTCTCTCTCTCTCTCTCTCTCTCTCTCTCTCTCTCTCTCTCTCTCTCTCTCTCTCTCTCTCTCTCTCTCTCTCTCTCTGATATTTTTAGAAGACAAAAAATATAATATATAATTATGTTTCAATAAATGCTTTTCGAATTCACGATCTCTTTGTTTCACAGTATTCCATTTTGGGAGTAAACAATAAATTTTTATTACATGTTTTAAAAGTATGTGCTATGAAAAAAAAATTCTACCGGCTTATTTTACACGACGAAAATATCTCAAACAACATTCATACAAATACTACCTGGGAGTTGTGCCACGAAAACCGACACCTTTTCTAAAGGATAAAAGATCTTGTTGAAAGAAAGTATTAAGTTATTGAGAAAGGGAGAAATTAAATATTTAATAGGTGTATTCTGTTATAGATAAAAATTTACTCGCTTCGTTTTTATTTGTTAATATCCCGGATGAATCTTGAATGAATGAATGAATGAATATTTAAAAGACAACCCAGCACGAAAAACATATCTATCACTGGGTGTCAAACCAAAATAAAATACTTCAATGGCTGTATCTTGAAGCCATGAAATTATAATACAGTTTCGTAACGACTGCTCTTATGTCAGTGAAATATAGTGAAAAAAAAAAGTTTAAAAAAAAAAAAAAAAAACCCATTAATTTTTATTATTTCTTTTAAATGTTATTTTTCTAAATT
>CM022670.1:2075834-2180834 GCA_012295275.1 Chrysomallon squamiferum
ATTTTATAGTTAAAATGTGGTCCTGTGACCAGTCTATTTTATATTTACTTCCGGCATCCGGTATTGCGTGTCAACAGACCGGCGTGACAAAATGTATTTCACTTAGTCTTCTTTTTCGCTTAATTGTAATGGTTTACTTTTTTATTCTGTTTTTAAAAATAATTCTATGAATTAATAAATTTATACATTTTATTTTTAGGTCGAAAGTAACATTCAAGATAACTCTTACTTCTGACCCAAAGTTGCCATATAAAGTGTAAGTATTTTGGTGACAATTTGCCATGTGTTTGTATGTCGACAGCTGTTAAGCGTTTTGCGGCTTGTTCTGCTGTAATTTCTTCAAGTAATAATTTTAAAAGCAGCAGTTAACTGTATGAATGTATCTTTATGATTTAGCAAAACCCGCACCAAGAAACTAAATATTTTATATATTTGTTCAATAATCTTCCTGCATCTCACTCTCAGTCACCAACATGAACATCATGAACGTGTTTCGTTTCGATCTGATAGTGATATTGATAGCAGATGAATGTCAGATACTTCATTATTTTGAAAAAGGATAAAATGTATAAACATGAATGTGTAACAATATATGTATGTCTTGGTGTTAAGCACTCACAGTTATACTGTCATAGCATAAAATGATATATGTACAAGTATATTTCCAATTCAGTGACATACAGATAGATACATGCTAACAGTAATACAAAACTGTACATGTTAATATTGTACAGGAATGACAGTATTATCAGTATTATATTACAATTTACAGTGATTACTCACAAAACGCCATCTATATCTAATGGACTTCAAAAAAAAAAAAAAAACAATATTAAAACAAAAACAAAAAAATTAATAATAATAATAATAATAATAATAATAATAATTGCGTTTATTACCAGTTTTGAAAGAAACATTTTCAAACTGCTTTTGACTGTCAAATTAGACAAATTTTGTTTAATGTTTATAGTAAATAGTATAACCATGTTTAATTGGAATATGTTATTGAGAATCACAGAGATTTTCTCACACAAACATATAATTATATATATGGGGTATCTTTTGTATGTGTGTGTGTATAGTATTTTACTGAAGTATCATTCTTACAGATTGAGTGTTCCAGAAGCTACACCTTTCACAGCTGTTTTAAAATTTGCTGCAGAAGAGGTAACAGAAATTATTTACATTGTTTATATAAATATTTTCTGTTTGTTTTTCTTACTCTTGATTATTCATTTTACATTTTCTTTAAATTTAACAGATAATGAAATACACTTGTTTTTTCTTATTATTTGAATTTGTATTAATTTTTTTCTTAGTATTTGTGTATACAGATTTTAATTTTTCAATTTTATTTATTTATTTATAAATACTCAATATTTTATAATAAAACAGTAACAATTATAAGTAAATAAATGTTTTAAAGTTGTTGTTTTTGCAAAATCAAAGCAGTTTATACAATTATGTGTTTTTGAAAACAATGTCATTAATTGTTAAAATAATGCATTCAAGAACAAATTTAAAAACATTATTAAATTATTATTTTAGTTCAAAGTTCCAGCTGCTACAAGTGCAATCATTACAAATGATGGTATTGGAATTAACCCAGCTCAGAATGCAGGTTGGCTGAATTATAATTTAATCTGTAGAATATCTAATCCTATTAAAACTCCTATATGTGTTATTTTTAAAAGCATCTTTGATGGAATCTCGTGTAGTGAAATGCTAGTATATACAGCTGGTAACCAAACAAAAACTTATCATAGTGCTGGCTATAACACAAATTCCTGCAGTCTTTCCCTTTCTTTTTTCCATTCTAGTAATAAGATTAAGACTGGAGGATTTTTTATCATTAAAAAGAAATCTTTACACTGATATTTTTGACTATTAAATAAAAAGCAGATGATAATGCTATTTCAGTTAAATTTCAAAATCTTACTACTTGCCTCTGTATTTTGTATTTATTGTATTTAAAATCTCTTGAATTTTGTTTTTTCACCTTTTTTTTTTTCCAGGCAATGTATTTCTAAAGCATGGAACAGAATTAAGACTGATACCAAGAGACAGAGTAGGGTGGTGTTGACAAAGTTTACATTTAGTTCAGTAGGAAATAATAAATTTAAAGTGAGCTGGATTCGTGAAGAACTGAAACGCTGAAGTGGAAATCAGATTTCATTAATTTAATTTGTTCCACTGAAAACATATAAGATCCATTATGATTAATAGAATATTTGTGTCTTATTATCATGACAAACCTCTAAGAATGTTAATGTTAGGAAAACATAAAGATATTTTAATATGTCTTATATTATTTAAAATGTGTAAATGTAAAAAGAAATATTAATTTTATTTCACTACTTCCTCTTCACAGTGTGGAATGTTTAATATTAATTACTCTTGTTTGATAATTTATTTATTTCTTCTTAAAATCATTGGCACAAATCTGATATTAACATTAATTATTTTCATAATTATTTTTAGCTTCAAGAGTAAAACTGCATTCCATGTTTCATTACTGACAAAGGCCACAACGATATATTAAAAACTAAAGCGGTCCTTACCTTTTCTTTTATTTATTTGTTTTATTTTATTTTATTTTATTTTATTTTATTTTATATTTACATTTTCTATCACATGAAAATCATAATTATTTAAATTTTAACACTTACAGTTTTAGATCCTAATAAATGATTTAAAAAGACAAAAAGTCCTCACTTGATCTAAGATATTGTTAAGAATCATAAATAAATCATTGATATGCCTTATAAAGCACAAAACCATTCATTAGTCTGCAGGTACAGCCATCTGATGTATTCAGAGCCAGAGCTATCCAGTATGCAAACTGGATAGTTAAATTAATATCAAATATCAAAATGTCGCACAATGTTAAGATACTCATATAGAATCAGATGGCATTCTTGCTTCCTAGAGACATGCAAGGGACAGGTATGGTTTGTGTAAGGCAATGAATAGTCTTGTGCCAACTCTGAATGTAATATAAATACATGTAATATAAATACACACACACATATATATACATACATACACAATCAAAACATCTAGTCTTAGTCAGGTTGTAGCATTTACATTGTATAATTATACCATGGCTTTTCTCTTTAATGTCAAATTTAAAAATTTGTTTCAGCACCAGAAAAATGTTTTAAAAAAACAAAAAACAACTAAATCAACATATTGGTAATTTTGTTCATGTCTATTACTCTAACAGATGTAACTTTTCGTTACAATAATAATTTATTTATTTATTGTTTGTCTTCAAGTTCTTCATAATTTGGCATCTTAATGTATTTGTGTTCAGTACCCTGACACAGGACACTAAAGGATTTGAGACTACAGTGGATCCATCACCAGCATGTTAATTATCATTAAATTTTTTTTTGAGAGGTCAAAAAGATATTATGGTGCAGTTTTTTATTTGTATATTTGTCTTTGTAATACGGTTTGTGGTTCTTTTAATTTTTCTTTTGTTTATTGAAGCCATGTTTACCAGACACATGTATTACATCAGTGTCTGATGTATAATAATTTTAAAACAAACCTTTTTGTTTTAAATTCATTTTTGTTAATAAAATATTTATTAAATCTTCAGTATGTTTTATTTATTTATTATTGTTTTTTACTTTCCTCGAATGTAAATTGGTTAAATAGAACAAATTAAATCAATAAAAACAACAAAATACATAAATATTGATCAGTATTTTTTAATTCTCTAATATATGGTGAAAAATAAGTAATTCATTTTTTTTTTTTTTTTTAAAAAGCTTCAAACAAGGCACAAATAAATTTTAATTTTTTCCCCACATTATTATGCATGAAAATGGTAACTAATCATTTCAACACATGCTTTTACTTTTTTGCATAAATTACATATAATATATAGGATTATAAAATTTGCAACAAAGGAAAAAAACAAGTTTGTAAATTTTCATAAACTGTATCTAAATACTAATGTAAACAAGACTTGATTTTAATATGTTCTATTACTCTGGTAACAAAATAATATTGTCATATATATATTAGCTTATAAATAATTCTAAATTTTTTAAATTATATAAATGTCTTGACCCTGTATTTAACAGCAGCACTGAACAAAGTATTTGGTTAACTTAAAAAGTAATACTGTCAAAATTGTGATACTATAAATTCAAGAAAACAAAATTATGCCTGTGACCTAAGAAGTTCCAAATGATGTCAATGACATAATAATAAAGTATTTGCTGCCTTGAACCTACATATGTTTATTTTTCTAAATATTATAAGCCTGTGTGATACCTGCCAGAATCTTCGATTGTCTGGGAAAAAGTAACTGATGTTTATCCAGTTTCATTGCATTTTGTATATTATTAGCAGATATGACATTCAATACTGACATTCTGTTCTTTAGAAAATAAACATTAAGTCAAGAAGAATTATTTTTCAAGTTCAAAGGATTGTTCAATGATTGGCACAAGTGCTTCCCTGAATCCACTTATACTGTGAACCCTGCAAGTTGTACATAATTCTTATATCAAAAATAAAATGGTATCACTAAACATTCCATTTTTCTCCCATCTTAATATTTCTTTTCAATGACAGAAATTTTGTCAACAAAACTGAAACATAAAATCTGCACATAAAAAATTTAGAGGAACCAGAAATGTTTTTTTTCTTTGTTGTATGACATATCTTACTAAATAATTTCAGACTTTGTGACCCATCACAAAGTTACAGATCTTAAGTTGCATTTTGATTGGTGTTGTGAACATTTTCAGATTCCTGACTTAGTCAGATTCATTTTTATATCTCATTTATCCCTGTATCATGTTTAGTTCCAGAAATATAGTGAGAAATGTCTGGACAAATTGGGTGGTTTCTTGTATCCAGCAAATAACAGTGTTGTAGAAGTTTTCTAAAACACACTTTAATGTCTGTCAGTTTTGTTACTGAATCAAAGAGATAAGGTAAACATACTGATAAAGCCATTTTTAACAAAATATCAAAATGGAAAAATCTGGTGTCACTCCACTGTTGGTGGATAAAGCTCAATATCTGGCCATGTGACTTAAGACCTGATTTGATGTGATGGGTAGCATTTACTACTTTTTTAATATGTTTACAAAGATGAATTTTGATTTGAAAAATATGTAAAAAAAAAAAAAAAAAAAAAGATTAAAATACAAAGAAAGAATTTGAAAAAATAGCCTAAATATTAAAAAAAGAGATAAAAAAATAACACATTTCCAGTCCCTCTTAAAAATTAGTTGTTCTACTTAGTACAAATTATAATATATTTCAAAAACTGTGATTTTACAATCTGTTTTTAAATGTTCAGCCGTTTTCAGTAATAACAACTGCAGGAAATGAAAATGTAATCAAATAAAAAGGTAAATATTTGAAAAATACACATCTGCTTACAAACAATGCATCACATTAATTAAATGGAAAGAACAACATCTGCAAAAATGGTCCCTTTATCATTGAGCATTTAAATACTGGAAAACCAGCTTCCAAAACCAGCACATTTAAAAATGATCTTCAATCAAATTATACAATGTATTTCTTAATAAAAACCATATTAATAGGAAAAAACATAAAAATCTAAATCTGAATTTTAAATTTTAAATGAAATGACTAAGATGACACTGATAATATTTACATAATCCAATGTAGCACTGCAAATTTAATTTCTTTAAATAAACAATAATGTATTACCATATACATTTTGGATTTAGGATTTTCATTTTAAATATGATTAATGTGCATTACATATTAGTTCAGAAATTACAAATGAAATTATTCACTCTCTCACTGGTTGTTGCGTGGAATCCTACATCCACTCTTGACAGGTTTTACTAATCTCTGACAGGAGAATACAGGGAATGAAAGAAGCAATCAGCAGTTTTATAGGAAAAACAAACATCATCACAGAATTTTTATTTTAAATTAAAACCCAAAATTATTTATTCACAGAAAGAAATTATCAGCATGTAGTCATTACATATAAAAATACTGTATAAAGAATCCATATCATTTTTTCTTCTCATCTGCTGCCTGTCATCAGAGTGTATTTCCATTGTAAAGATCAGTCATCCTTTAAAAGAGAAGAGAACATTATTACTTCTACTACCACTACTACTATTAAAACTGCTGCTACTACTACTACTACTACTACAACTATTACTACTACTACTATTTCTATATAATTTATTTATTTTTGTTGATGTTATTATTACTGTTATTAATATTATCAATTTTATTGTTGTTGTTGTTGTTATGGTCTTTACCATCAGCACCTACCTCATTATTATGATCACAGTTATTAATTTATGAATATTAATTAAATTAATTTTACTACCACAAATCCATGGGCTACTCCTTCTAATTAGCAATACATAATCTTTATATGCACCTTCCTGTACAAAGGAAAGCACATGATTTAGAAAAATCAGTAATGGAACCTTAGCTGGAATGGTAATTATAAAAATGAATCCATTTTATAAAATACTTACCCATTCATCATCATCAACGCCCTCAGCAAGGTCCTGTGGTAATGGTTTATCACTGTGGTCCAGTTTTTTATCTATCGCTTCTATAAGCTAGAAATTAAAAATAGTAAATATGAATTGAAAGGCTTAATCTTTTTAGGTTAAAGTTATCTATAAAAATTAAACTATATTTTTTTGAATTCAAATAAAGATGTGAACATGTATAGATGCTCTATATGACTTCTGTTTTATAATGGATAAAATATCATGCATCTATATAATAACTGTATCTTGACAGTGTCACAATACACAGAGGATACTGACCAGTGTAACACAATGATCATTACATCATGATCAATGTAACATGATAGGTTTTGCTCAGTAGTATGTCTTTTGTTATGTTCTCTGAGACCCTCATCAACATACATCTATACAATAACCAAATCATATCAAATGTGTCATTTCAGCCCTACTACTAATATAAAAACAGTACCTCTTCTTTCTTCTGTTCATCAGTCTTGTAGGTGTCTGGATTGTAACTTTCAAACTTCTTAGGCTTAGGAGCTTCAACTGGTGCTTCACTCACTGATTGTAAAATATGACAACATAATAATAACATTTTATAAACAGGTGAGAAAATAAAGAAAATGGGTGCTATTTCTTTTTCACTTTTTTTTAATTATTTTTTTTTTAGGCTTATTATATTATTTTAATACTTTATATTTAAATTTCATTTATATGGTTGTTCTGTCTACACAGATTAATAAATATAATTTCTTTTTCTTTTTTTTTGTTAATATGGCAATATGGCTGCCAATTTCAGTTTGGTATCTATAGTCACTTAAAAATATTTTTTTTAAAATGCAATAAATAATAATGAAGGTATGTTTTTTCTTGCTTTCTTAATAATAAAGGTTGCATAAAACAAACAACAAATTCAACATATTAAAATAAACGTACAAAGTTTCATGTCAGATGGTCTAAGACTAATTTTCCTCTGTTGTCGACTGACTCCAGAAAACCACTCAGTACTGGTCATGACTGGTTCCCACGTCACCTTGGTGTCTGGAAACAAGTCATCCTGGAAGTACTCCATCTAAACAAAATAAACTGTTTATAAATATATTGTTGTCTTCAATATATATATATATATATATATTTTGCAATTTAAATTTTGAGTTTCTATTTAATAAACAAATTTCTTTATTGAACATTCAGAAATCCAGATAAACCATTTTAATTTGTGAATTTTGTATAGTATCTAAAAATCTATTATACTTCTCTTTACTTCAGAAAAAAGATTATTTAATCTGTAAATTTTTATTAATTATTGTTAAAATAAATAAAGGATGTAATTTCTGAATTTTGATTCACTGATTTCCAAAATTAAATGAATGCTTTGTTTAATATATAATGGACTACCTTCACTCTTGGGACAGCGAAAGATACAGGTTCAACTGCTGTCATAGTCAGCATCCAAGCTCTAGCAAATTCTACTTTTCTGACATCACACACACACTTTGGAAGGAAGGACACCCCCTGAATGAGGCTGCCTGGTTTGAATACAGTCAGGGGAAATAAGAAGGGTTCCTCATTAATCACTTCATACATCGATATCAGCCCATCACCCTGAAAATAAATAACACCTTTTTTTGAGAATATTTATTTCCAGTGAAGCCATATGTTAACAAAGGTACAAAAAAAAAAAAAAAAAAAAAAAAAAATGGATTTTAAATTATGACAGACTAAAATGTCAGTATAATGGCTGAAATCCAAAAAGCTTGAAAATCCAAAATGTTTTCTGAAAAACAAATTATTTTGCTTAAACAAACTTTATTTTATGGTTGAAATTAGTGACTGTTTGTTTAAGCTGTGTATAAGCTGTAAATGGAATTCATATTTAGACTTAGATGCTGTTCTCAGGCTATCTCTTTCTTTACCAAATCTGAAACATTTCCAGTCCCAAGCATTTCAAATAAAGGATTCTCAACCTATATTACCAGAAGATTCAAAAGATGTTTTTATTTTTTTTATTAGGTCATCACCATAAATGACCTATTCAGAACAGACTTGTGGGTTATCCTAGAAGGATATATATGCTATTAGGAATTCCTGTCAAGTGTGTAACCAATGGATATTCATTTGTTCTCGAGATCTTTAAATAAACTTATTTCATTCTGATCTTACCCTTCCTGTAAGAAACACAGTAGAACTATCCTCATCGTAGAATGGTACAAGAATGGAAGGTGTGACATCCATGTCAACCACAGACACTGGTGAGGTGAGATCTTCTACCCTGTACAGCAATAACTGTCGAGTGCTCATTCTGAAATTGATTAATAATAGTAGTAGTAGTAATAATAATAATAATTATAATAATAATAATAATAATAATAATAATAATAATAAACATAATAATAATAGCAAAAGTAGTAGTAATAGTAATAGTAATAATATAGTAATAATAATATAGTAATAATAGTAATAGTAATAATAGTAACAGTAATAGTAATACTAATATTACTAGTAATAATAATAACAGCAATAATCATAATACTAATATTAATAGTAACAGTAATAATAATAATAATAATAATAATAATAATAACAGCAATAATCATAATAATAATAATAACAACAACAATAAATATAATAATAAAAGTAATAATAATAATAATTATTATGTTGATAAGTAAAATTATAATAATGATGATAAAAACAACAGTAATGATTATGATAATGAGAAGAATTTTTTATTAATGAAAAGAGAAGTATTTTTTATTATCAGAATGAATGGGAAAAAGATGACAGCACAACTACTCACTTGTTAAATCCTGTTACAAACAGATATTGTCCATTCAGTACCCACACAACACGAGCACCTCGACTTCCTTCTGGGCCTGCACCTTCCTGGATGACAAAAGTGATTGGTTTGAAGACAGCAATTTTTTTTAATTTTATGTTTTACAAAAATACGTGTTTTGTGTGTTTCTGAATGATGAAGATAAATCAGCAGACATCTCATCATGCTTGTTTTACAGTGTGCTTTAAGAAATAAATTGCTGTACTCACTTTCAAAGGATGTGGACTGGTTCTTGGTTCGTATATTCTTATTTTGCCATCTTTGCACACAGTGGCACACTGGTTTCCATCAGGACTCCAAGCAAAGCAAAATGGCTAAATTGGACAGAGAGTTAAATTTACGTATAAATACAATTATTTCTGCTATAACAAAGACACCAAATTTTTATTCACTGAGATTTTATTTAGTATTTTTTTTATGGTGCACTTCATATAATTATTGTTGTATTATAGGCAGTATTATTACATATTTTATTAAGGTTATATTACAGAATGTTATTGTCTTGATACACCTGATCTATTAATCATGTGTTGCTGTATCAGATGGTCAATATTTTATTATATCTGTTTTTCCGCTGTTATTAAATTTACCGGTACAGAATAACAAGAGCTTGATAACATTCATCCTCTCTTTACACTCAGTTCAAAGGAACTTTTGTTATTTTTTATGTTCTATATTGCACTGGAACCTTTTATGGTATATATATATATATATATATACGAGAAAAAATACAAAATATATCACAGAAATCTAAATAAAAAGTTTGAGAAAATAACATAATTTTGCCTCTCATACTTAAAACTGAAATAATTATTTAATTAGAACAATAATAATAAAAAATTGCTGTAATATAAAATCTTTGCCATTCTGTTATTATTTTAACAACTTGCAAAAATTAAAACTCATTCTAAATACAGTACTTTCATGCACACAGTTTATAAATAAACTATTAATTTGTCAAAGCAACAGTCTGCAACTTACAGCATCAGTGTGTCCCTGTAACTGAATTTTCTCCTGACCATCTGTTAAATCCCATATTCTCACAGTCAGGTCATATGAACCAGAAACTAGAACATCTTTAGCCAGAGGATGATAGACAACAAAATAGATTTTCTCTGTATGTCCTAAAATTAAACATAAAAGAAGTGTTATCTTTTATTAAATGAAAAAAATGAACAGAAAGAAACTAACATTCTTAATGACCTGGAACAAGAAAATCATCAGCCTCTGGGTATCAATAAAATACTACAGATTAACTGAAAAATGTTATTTAATTAGCACAGCAGAGCTCATTGATTTTTATTCTCAGAACATAGCATACAGCAAAAATTATCATAAATGACTGAAAACCTCTACTAAAATAGAATAAATTAAATAGTTTAACTCATTAAGATTTTATTTATGTTTACCTATGTATTTTCTTTTATTTATGTTTACCTATGTATTTTCTTTTATTTATGTTTACCTATGTATTTTCTTTTATGTTTACCTATGTATTTTCTTTTATTTATGTTTACCTATGTATTTTCTTTTATGTTTACCTATATATTTTCTTTTATTTATGTTTACCTATGTATTTTCTTTTATTTATGTTTACCTATGTATTTTTTGTATTTATGTTTACCTATGTGCATTTGTTTTTGTTTCCCCTACCACAGGTTAATCTATTTATTTAACTATTTAGAAAATGGCTAACCTTTCAAAACACCATCTGAATTAACAAGTGTAGAAAATAGACCAACTTCTGGAAGCTGCCAAATGTGAATTTTAGCATTATCACAAGCTGAAAGAAAAGAAAATTTATTATTTAGTTCTACAGTAGAAAAACATAAGTTGAAGAAAGTTTTTAAACTTAGAGTTTGTTCATAGTGCACATTTTACAAAATTAAATTTATTAACAGTTACTGACTTCTACCATAAGACTTGTATTTGCTGATATATCATCTAGATATCAGTTCCTGCACTGAAGGTCTTGTGTTTTGTCTCCAACACAGAGATGCCTTTCCCTCTAAGTAACACAGTATATTTATTCCAGTCCTAAACTGGTGTTTTACATTTTAATGGTTCAGCTGTATAATTAGCAACTGTTAATTAGACATAATATACTAAATATAAGTTTTAGGAGGCTGCTTCTGGTATCTTTGAAAATGTCTTTCCATTCTGTTTTCAGCAATAACAAGTTTATCAAGATCCAGTAAATTTGAAATTTCTTTTGTTGTTTCAACTTAAAGTATGAACTTTATACTGTTTAAAACACTTACCTACAACCAGTCTACAGTCATCAAATGGATCCCACAAGAAATCTTGAACTTTGCTGCCATGTTGTAAATAAGGTATGTCTGTGTCTGGCAGTTTGCCAGGCTTGTCAAGCTGAAGTTTAAAAAACATGCTGTATATTTCAAACTAATTTATCTAGCTATATATTTTTTAGTTTTTTTATCATGTTAGAAATTTAAGGTAAAATCTTAATTGAAGTAATGTGAGAAATTAATAGATAAGGCATAAAAAAAATATATTATTTTATTTATTTTCTGGGATATAAAAAAATGAAAGACTCTGTACTTTAGCATGTACTGTTTGGTTACATTCTATCATTGGCAAAATGTGGTGACTAAAAACAATCAGACAAAATTCAAATGTACAAGTTATTAATTAAATACTTCATGTTTTAGATACTCACTTCTAATACTGAAATGAGTCCACCAGCACCTTCAATTGGGATAGCGCACCGCTGTCTGTTAGCACAAAACATGTTGCTTTCACCAGGAACTGTTTTACACAAGTTTCTGATATTTTCTATGTGAAGACTTCGATGCAGACATTTACCTTCTAGATGACGGAACTTGGACTGTCGAATACCTACAAAAACAAAATGAATAGGAAATATGTAAACTTACATAGCTAATAACTGGTAACTCAAAAACCAACTTACATACGTTTCCACTAAAATGAATAAAATATATTTATTTATTTATTTATTACAAAAGAATAAAGTTAATCAGTTGCATGTCTGTCAAAAATTCATGAAGAACTATTTAATGTATTTTGATTTTTAGAACAACAGACATCACAAGTCACCTGTAAACTTCTTCACCACTCTTTGTGGAACAGGACTGGCCTCTTTGTGAGATGTATTCTCTTCCACAGAAAGATGTTCTACTTGTTCATCAACATTAGTGTCCTTGTCTGAAAGACTGGATCTGGAATTTTCTTCAGAAGATTTTTTCTTAAAATCTTTCTCAATACTGGTTCGGGTACCATTCTGAGTATGAGAAATTTCTTCTTTCCCTTTGTCATTCAATTTAGACTCAGTCATTTCCACTTTAGATTTCTGAAGATTGAAAATATAAAATTGTTTAACACAAAAGTCAGTCTTGAGAATTAGGTAATATCATCCCTGTGTTATTCTTTTTATTTCTCAAAAAGCCTTTGATAATACTTATAAATAATAAATATAACATTAACAAAGGATATTTATTTGTAGAATACTTTTAATATTCAAATTATTTGAACTTTAATATTTACTTAACAATGGTTAAATCATTAAGACTCAAAATTAGTTTTTTAACTTCTATAAGATAAAAGTGAATATATATCAATTGCGTGTATGTTTTCTTTTATATACATTCATATTCTTTTGGCTTTTTTATTTTATATATTTTTTTTAATTATGCAAATTTTGCCATACATTTACAATTAAAACATTAAAATTCATTTTACCTGCAGTATGTTGCTGTCTCCAGATCCACGAATATCAGTTTGTGTTTTCTGTGGAGTGTGAGTTTTAGCACCAAACAAAGCCCCATGTCGACTGAAAGACTTGTGATGACCAGATGGATTTAAGCTGATTTTAGACACCTGTCAGTTCAAAATTAAAAACAACTCTTTATATATATACATTATACTCATTTATCTTTTCACATATACTTTTTAAATTAATAAATTATCTGAGTTAAGATTTTATAAAACATCTTCCTTCTATAGCTTAGTTAGAATTTTAAGAAACCATTTTTTAGAGAAACAGATTTAACGTCATTAATTTATTGTATACCTTATAAATATTAAATTTATTAATATGTTGAAGTACTATTTTTTTTTAAATTAACAAATCTATGATGGAGAATGACCCAAGATCCACTCAGCCTTCAATGAATAAACTACCAATGAATTATGTTTCACACACTTAATTAAGTAAAAATTTCAAATAATTGTTTTAAATAATGGTAATTATTACTGAGTAATGTACATCTCCTCATTTTCACTTTTAAGCCACAAGATCAGCTTGTGCAACTTTAAATAAAAGTCTTATTTGATTACCTCTCCATTTTCCCCACTAAACCACTGGCTGGCAGTGAGAGCTGGTTCACCTGAGGCTGTGTCTGGGAACAGATCATCATGATAATCTCTGTACGACTGTGACACAAATAAATGTAATTTGTGATAACTTGAAATGCTTTTTATTGGGTTCAGTTAGTATACTGTATAGTGTTAACCTACTGGATTTTATTCTACTCTTCTTTTTGTTATGAAACAAATGAATGAATGAATGAAAGGATGGATGAATAAATGAATGAATGAATGAATGGATGAATGAACAGATGGATGGATGATGGATGATGGATGAAATTACCAATGCATGAATTAGTTAATTAATTGATGGATTAATTTATAAATACTAACAGCACAAAATAAAAAAACTAAAATTTATTTGTCTCTAATTAAAAGAAAATTACTCTTTATATATTCTCAAAACAAAACAATAATAATAATAGATTTTAAGTAGTACTTATGACTATATTTTATCACGTAGAACAATGGGTATGTACCAAAATAAGTAAAATAAATTAACCTTGCGTGGTACAATGTATGGAGTTGGGATAATAGCATTCTGCACCAACAGCAACAGACGATTAACTTCTCCCTTCATCACATCCATTGCTCGCTTAGGTACAATTGCTGCTCCCTTTACTTGTTCCACATTTTCTGATGTGCCTGAAAATTCAAAACCATATTTATATATAAAGACTATTACAATATAATCAAAATGTTCGTGTTTAGGATGGTTTTTTATAATTATTTTATAGGTATTGAAAGTTTATTATTTCATGCAACTTCTACCAGTCATTTCAAGTGTTTACTGTAAACAGATTTTAAATACAACTCTTAAATATAATTAGTTTTAAATAATACATTCAAAAACAGTTTTGATATTTAAATATTTAAAACAAATTAATAAGATTTTCTGATGATAACAAAAAGTTAATGTCAGCATTTTCTAATTTAAAGTGCTTAAATCATTATTTTACAAAATTTTAAAATCACAGAGTTTTGAATCACATACTCTGCAATCACATTTCATGTTGTCATTTTTTAAAACATTTCATAAAAATTTCTGCAAAAATGGAAAAGAACATCTTTTTGTTCTTAAATTATTTAATTTAATAGCAAATGCAGTATGATTAATGAAAAGCAAATAAAATATATACCATCTGTGAGATATGGAGAATTTTCAGTCAGCTCTATAAATTTTAAATTAGTGTCCCCCTGAAAAAGCAAAACAGTCAGAATTTTCCAACAAATATTAAAAACAAAATAAAAATTTATTTTAATACTAATTTAAATCATTCCTGGAATAATACTGTTTAACCAGGAAAAGATTTGTGTTTTCCTGAAAATATTTACAGTATAATTAAAGTTAATTATTAGATAAGAATTATAATATTCATAATAAAATTAGAAAATTTATATAATTCCACTTGCCTTTCCCACAATAAAAATCATATCTGTGTCTTGGTCATAAAATGGCATTAAAATTCTGAAAAAACAAAATAAGTCATTTTTATTTTGCAATAAAACTTTTGATAACTATTTGATCAAGATGAGGAAAAAATAATGTTATTTCTATAGTCACAAAGAATATATTCCATAATTCTAAAATAAATATATTAATAATATAGATTAGTTCAGTATTACCATAGTAACAGAATATATTTTCAGACACTTTAAAATGCATGGATAAGTCTGTTGCAGAGAAAAAAATATATATTACAGAGCCATTCTTCTCTTTTGTGACATTTTAGTGATTCAGATGTTAAAAATATTAAGCCAATGTAAGAATGTGTTTAATTCTGTTACCCAGTCGAGGTGTCTAGAGACACTGTTGATAAACTGGAAGTGAATTTCCTACAGTCCCACAGTCCAATGCAGCGACTTCTCATCTGAAAAAACAAAACATTGCTGAAATGTCAGGAAAATGTTTTGGTTTTCCTTAACAAAATATAAAATAAAGCATGGCTTTTTAAGAAAAATTTTATATATATATATATTTCTTCTTTTTTTTTCTTACCTTTTCTGATATATTTAAATTTCAAAATTTATTATCTTTTATAATTAACAAGACTAAAAAACAGTTTCATTATTAAATTAATTTATATTTATGTAAGAACAGATATTTTGTCAAGAAGGTGCAGAAAAGATTTACCTGATTAAATCCAGTTGACATAATAATATCTTTGTTTCCCATCCACAAAACTCTAGAATCCTTAATGTTTTGGTGTCCTTTTGTTTCCTGATTTTAAAAATAAGTCCATTTAATAATAAAATTATTACAACATCAGCATTAACAATTTCATAACAGCTATTAAAAGATATAAACTTTGTTTTAAAGTTAAATGTATAAATTGATTTTAACTGATTTTTTTTCTTTTTTTTTTTTTTTAAGTGTTAAATATATCTTCAAAAGTTGTCTTTAAAATATTTAAAATAAATAATTGCATGAAATAAACTAATAAGAAAACAAAATCCACTTGAAATATTTAATAACAGCTCTAATATATTTCTTCTCCTTTATTTAAGAAAACTTCTAAGTTTCATATATGCATACACACATACTATATAAATAACATTTTAACACAGGTTATCAAGTAATACACATTTTTAAAATGTTTACTTGTGCTGCCTTGGTGCTGGTTCTTGGATCAAATATTCGTAACTTCTTATCTTTACATGATGTCGCCAATGACGACCCATTACCACTCCATGAAATATTCTGAACCACATCTCCATGGCCATCCAGAACTGGAAAAAGCATTCTATTTTATTATTGTTTTAAATACATTACGCATATACAAAAGAATGAATTAAAGAATATTTAAGAGCACATGAAAAAATGTGTTAATTATAATAATATGAACTACAACAAATTACCAGTGGGTAATAATAGGTTATAATAATCATCACAGTGACAGAATGGCACATTCCATGTCTTTACATATACTGATTTATTGATTGTGAGACATACTAGCTGTAATGGAATTAGGCCTACAGGCATATTGAAAGGATTAATCTTACAAACCATTACTCCTCAGTCAATGTTCTATTAAAATAAACTATAAATTCATCTTACAATAAAACATCTACAAATATGCTTTTTGGAACAATTCCAATTCGGCTAAATTACTGATCCTCAAGTCATTTTTGAAATCAGTTCCTAAACATTACATTGTAAGGTAAAATGATATGAGTTATATTGCTAAGACAAACACAACATCAAATAGTTTACCAAATTTTGCTGCCTTGTTTACAACGTCATATATTTTAACTGTTTTGTGTGTAGAAACTGCAAGAACACCATCAGCTACTGGGTTCCACAAGACATTTTCTATTCGTTTTTCGTCAGGAGAAAGACACAGTGAGGCTGTGGAGAAACTGGTGAAAGATGAATCCTCAGGTAAGAGCCACACTTTTACCTTAAAAAAAAAATAAATAAATAAATAAATAAAAAAATAAATAGGTAATGTAACACAAAAAAATGTAATAAAATTTAAAAATTTAGCATCAAAACCCATGTTTTGTATTATAGGTTCTGTTCAATTATTTAGTCTGAGTGAAAAGATGAATAAAAATGATGCACAAAGGAAACAGTTTCTGAGTGTGAACAAACTGGTGTGTTATTTAAAGTCATTCTAATTCTTACTGTGTTGTCTTGAGATCCTGTGGCTAACAAGTAGTCATCAAAAGGTGAGAAGTCAAAATCAGTGACAAAATCTGAAATAAAGAAATATTCACTTCAAACAAGCTGTTGTAAAAATGAGAATGATTACTTTCATTTTGAAATAGTTTATTAGTCTGGTAAAAAGATTTTGTAAAAGCCTACAAATAATTCACAAATTTTCAAGTAAATGCTCAGGAAGAGTTTTGGAGAGAGTTGCCATTTTTGATACTAACACAAGCCTTTGATAATGACAGTGAGTGAATGTAAACGGTTTACTATTATATACTGGGCTCATGTTAATTTTTATTTTACATTTGATCTAAGTGGATGAAGCACAATGGCAAAACCAAGACATTGTGACATTCAAACAATATATACAAAACAGAAATATAGCCTGCTGAAAATAAAGTAATCTAATAGTAGTACATGTATTTACATACCATAGGCATCTTAAGAAAAGTATTTTACCAGTATGTGCATTTAGCACTGGAATATTGTTTGCTTTTCGTCCTGAGTCTGTCAGTGGCAAAATTCCAAGATTTCCTCCCCCTAAAAACAGTGAAATACAAAATAAAATAAAAAATACAGTGAAAAATATATATACATGACTTCTCAAAAACATATTAATGATAATCAATCAAAATGTTAGGGTTTTCTATCAAAAAAAAAAAAAAAAAAAAAAAAAAAAAAGGGGTAGTGTAAATTAAAATTGTTAGCTTTAGCAATTGCTTTTCATAAATCCTAACACACACACACACAGAGACAGACATACACACACCTAAATTAATTTAAATTTAAAAGTAAAAAGAAACAGAAGACTGATGAGTAGTTTACCTGCAGAATCAATATTAAAAGCTATATATGAACAACTAGCTTTGATATAATTTCCACTTGATGCTACCAGGGATCCCACAGGTATTTCTGAAATCCATTCCTAAATATAAAAAAACACATTTCCCATTTCCTTACTTTTTGACAGTATAATATTATGTAGCATGCAACTGGAGAAAATTCATAATCAAATTTTCACAAATCAACTAATAAACACTATTATAAAATAATAAAACCATCTGCACAAGATTTATTAGTATGAACAATTAGTTTTTTTGAATACTTCAGAAGATTGTTTTTAAGTTTAGTTCAAACTTTTAAAATGTCTTAGTATTAATTTATAAACAATGCTGTAAAAAGTCATGGATACTTCCAATTTTCCATCATTCTTATGTTACTGTATACAAAGAATAAATATATAAATAAAAAAAAATTGGTAAATACAACATTCTGGATCTATCCCTACAATTAGGCTATTATTATTTTTATTAACACTAGTTTGTACCTCCTTCCTGGGTATTTTTGGAGCAGCATTCTTGTATTTTGATACTTTGAATCGCCATGCCATTTTCTGACCTGGACTTTAAAAAGTAAATCTGAAATTTAAAGAAATAAAATAAGAATAATTCCTTTGAAAAAAAGAAAAAATGAAATTAATAGCAAATCTGGCAGAATTTTTACATAAATGGATTTTTTAATTTACTTTTTTTTTTGTTTTTTTTTATAACTAAAAAATTATCAAAGATCACAAATGGATTTTATTATAATGATTTTTATACAGAAATGGTAAAATTAATTACTAGTTATAAATACACACACACACACAAATATCAAATAAAAATTAATTTTTTATAATTTTACATTTACCATAAGTAAAAGTTACAGAGCACAGCTAACATTCTTAAATCACATAAAAAATAAAAAACACTGCTTTCAATCCAAAAAAAATGAATATACAGTATCCAAAAAATTCCTCCTTATCTAGTTACTTAATCCATGTACAACTATGACAGTAAAAACTGAAAATCATTAAAACAAATTAAATTAATTTCCTGTCATAAACAGTTCTATATTCACTAAAGCAGGAAGTATATGCTGACTCCAGTATAATGAACTGTGACATAGATCAATCTAAGTTAAAATAAACTGAATATTTACTTATTATTCAATACTTATAACCATGATGACAGGTGATGGTAGATAAACTTAATTCACATATTATAATATTATAACACAGTATATATATATATAAAGGCTGCTCCTGTCATACCCCAAGGACTAAAGCTTTGACACAACATGTTACTATTTTATTTCCTTCTCAAACAGTCTGAACTCTTCTTGCTTTGTAAAGCATGTTACACAAAATAATTTAAATTAAATAAGTAAAGAAATAAGTGACAATAAGGTACTTGATATTCATAAAGCATTACAAAAACTTTATTTCACAACATTCTGTTTTAACCTTGGCTAAATAAAAATCTTTGAAAAACATAATGTGTGTGCCAAATCAATGCTTTTCCACTGGAACAATAAAATCTAATTATATATGCACGTGACAAAAACCATCTCTGCACCATAGTGAAACATTTCCTGAATTTTGTCATGCATAATCACCCTCTTTGAAAGGTCTCCTCATTCATGTTTCTGTTTTATCATTATTTTCACATATTTTCAAAAAATATATATATCATGTAGTAGTTTAGATATTCAGCTTCATCTCTTTATTTGTTTCTTGACACATGATCTTTGACAAACTGAAAAGTTCGATGTTTTGTTTGTTTTATTAGGTAATTATATGGCTTAATATTCCAGTTTTTGATAACATTAAATATTTTTTTTCTGATAAAGATGTTTACTATTAAGAAAGTTCTTAGCAAGTTAGATTTTTATCAATTTTTAAAGATCTATATAAGGAAAATTAACACTAAGAATGTTATTAATTACTAGGTAAAAAACTGAATGTTAGCAAAATGGTTGAATATGTAAAGGCCTTTATCACTCATTAGTCTTGAAAAATTATCATTTTATACCCTGGTTTAATTTCTACATTATAATATATATATATATATATATTCATGAGTCTTAGCAGCATGCTCAAAAATACTGCATAGCTCCAGAAATTATGAAAATCTTCACTTGATATTATAATGCATGTATACTGGTGTGAAACACCATGTTGCCAAATGAGAAAAAACAAATTAGTTTTTCTGTAGATTCTGAAGGAAAAATACTGGCAAATTGTATTCAGATAAAATTTCATAACTTCTTTCATATGATTCGTAACTTCTTTGCTTTTTTTTGATGACATATAATTTTACAGGAAAATGATATTTCTAAAAATTTTGTCACATACATAAATAATTCAGTGAATATTAAATGAAAAATGTTTTTGTACTCATAAATTTCCATCTTACTCTCTTGCTGTAAACATATATAATTAAAAGTAACAGTTATTTACTTAGAGCAACATTAAAAAATAATAACAATAATAGTAATAATAATAAAATTAAAGGCAGTTACAAACATTTAAAATTAAATTCATTAATTTTGTAAACACCACTCAGATAAGAACAAAGTAGAACACAAAGAAACTATAAAGATGAAAAAACTACAAGTAACAAACTTTCAAAATCAAAGGGGCGTTTCCCTATGACCATGTCAAATACAAAACTTAAACTCAGTGACTGAGTGAGTCAGTTTAATAACTATAATGTATTATTATTTTATTATATTTCGAGTATTAAAATTAAAAATTAAATTTGGTTCAACATCATAGAGAACACTCTTTCTCTTTTAGAAATAAGCAAAAGTTTAAAACAAGTGAAATATGCAGGATACTAATATTAAACAAAAGTTTTAAAAAGTAAAGTTTCTGACCAGGAAATGATCGAACGAAAAGTAAGCAGACCACACTTTTCTTGTTTCCGGTTTCAAATCTCACGAGATATTGCGATTTAATCCGAGAGGGGAACGAAAGGGCTTAAAATAAACGCTAGTAACTACTATACAGTGCTGCTAAATATATTAAATTAAATATAATTTAGGCTCAGTACTTTGAAACTACTACGCTATGCTTGGTTAAAATAAATGTTAAATCTTTCTGAGCATCAAAGATATACAACGACTGATTTACCTAATGAACTAAAATCCACTTTGAGAGGTTTTAAAATAAAAGATGGCTGCGCTCAGTAGAACGTGCACGAATTTAATACGCAGAGGTGTGGGAAGGCAAAGAAAAACATTTTTGAACAAGCGACATTCGAATCGAAATGTTATATCCTGCTGTATATTCCATACTTCACCTTGCTCTTTTTTATTTGCACAAAATAATTTTAAAATTGGTAAGCAGTCCCCGGTTTATTCGTTGGCTATTAATGTCGTAGTAAGATCATGATTAGGCTTATAGTTTCTTGGGTTTATTAGATTTGTCATGCCTATCATTAGTTTTGTGAACCTTTCTGAAAGTCGCCTATATGCTTTATGAAAAATAGATAATAAAAATTAAATTTTATTTCGAGACCCTCTAATAGGCTGATGCAATATTTTTGGAAGCTTAGGACTAGAAGATGGTCTTGTTCAGTTCATTTCAACTTGATGCCCTGACAGATTCTACTGCCAATAGAAACAACATTACATCATGATAATTTAAAAGAAAAAGATGATTACTCTGTTTTAAATAACGTTGAGCATGCACAGTGAATTATTTAAACTAATTATTAATTCGTAACATTGATTAAATTCTTTAAAATGTTTCTCTTATTTTTTTTCTACCTGAATTAACTAATAATAATAGTAAAAATGGCATGACTACAAATATCTTTTTAGATTTATCCTGAGACAATTGTTGAAGAAACAAACTTGTCTGAAAGATATTTGTAATTATATATAGTGGAAACAGATCTTTCATTTCCAGTGATAACCAAAAATTGCTTTTGTATTGCTGTCGCAGTATATTATGTACAGGAATCCTAATCTTTATATTTTGTTTCCCATATGTATTATGTAGTAAAATATGCATGATTTTTACCCTTGAGAATAAACAGTGTCATTGTACAATTTGTTCAGTTAGACATTAATCTGTATACACATATGATTAAAACATTTTTTTTAAATTAAATTTGAAATTTTGTGTTTCAGGAATGTCACGATGTCCACATTTTACTGTTATTGCTGAGTTGCACACATCTGACTATAACAGAAAAAGAGATTATTATGAAGTTCTTGGAGTACCAAGAAATGCTGATGCATCCACTATCAAAAAAGCCTACTACAAGGTTAGGTTTCTGTAATAAAATATATTTATATACTGATTATTTTTGTTACTTTAAAAAACATCAACAGTTTTAGCCAAATAAGTATATAGAAAGGTGCACTTGGTTAAATTTCAGTTTCAGACAGCTTTCTTTAATGTGTATGTATGTATAGGTAGATATATTTATTTATTTTATTTTTTTATTATTTTATTTTTTTTAGCTTGCTAAGAAGTACCATCCTGACCTGAATAAAAATGATCCAAATGGACAGAAAAAGTTTCAAGAAGTATCAGAAGCATACGAAGTGAGAAACATCAAAAGATTTCATATATATATTTTCCTTTCTATGTTGAAAATGAACTTTAAAAAAAAAAAAAAAATGTCTAAGACAGTCCAATATGTCATTGAAAAATAAATTTTGACTTGGGTGTTTTTGTTTTTGAACCAATCAAAAAAAGTAGTAATTTTGAATTAGGTATTAATTGAACCAAGACAGTAGTATTTATATGTTATGGGAAAAGATGTAGATGAAAACTAACAGTTAAGTAACCATTAATATTAAGATATTGTTTAATAAATATTAGCATTTCATAAGGTGAAGTAAAGTTAATTAATAGGGTAATTCTAGTATAGGCAGTTTTTAATCATTACTACAATAATAATTCATACATATAATTAACCATAATTAATGAAATATGTAATGTTATTACATTACAGACCATTTACTTCATACAGATCAACAAAATACAATTTTCTTTTTTTATGTTTCATTGTTTATTTTTTATTTCAAGTAAATTATATTAAGCCTTTTTATCATAAAATGATGTCATCTCTGGGCCTAAGCGTGCTAGATAAAAGGTCTGCTTCTTTTTTTTTGACTGGCTTGTTTCACATTGTTGCAGGTTTTGAGTGATGATGACAAAAGAAGAGACTATGATACATTTGGAATGTCTGGTCCTGGGGCTGGGGCTGGAGCAGGACCAAGCCCAGGAGCTGAATGGACTAGACAAGCTGGTAGTAGAATGGGTGAATAATTTCATATTACAGGGCTTTCCCCAGTATTTAATTCTTATGGCAGCCTTACTGTTAACCTAAAACATTGTTAATCATTTAAGATACTGTAACTGAAAGAAGGAAAAATAAAATGTTGAAAAGTTAGTAAATTGTTGAATTCTAGAATTGATTTTATTTACTGACAAGAATTTAAAATATTGTCCCTTTTTTTTTTTTTTTTTTTTTTTTTTTTTTTTTTTCAGTAATAATCATGATTCATTTTTAAATATTTTCTGGTCTATTAAAGCATTAAAATGTGTAAAATATTTATTTTTAATTTAATTGTTTTCTTTGTATACTAATATTATTTGTAAAATGCCATAATATGCATATATGTATTTTTATTTTATTGGTGTATTATTTTAAGAGCTGGTTGACTTTTCGAAATGTTTTCTTTTTGAATGAAAAAAAATAAGGCTTTCACAAGTAGAAAAAACTGCTATAATTATTATTCACAATGATCAATTAGGTGTCCTAATAAATTGCTGTATTTTGGCATTGATATAAATGTGAGGCCCTTGACTATCCTGGGGAAAGGCCTGTATGCAGTGGGGGGGGTGTACATCTTCCATTAGTATTTTGGTCTTTACTTTATTTTGATGTGTGTGTGTGAGAGCATGTTTTCCATGGAGTATCAAACATTTTATATATGTTGCTGTATAATAGTAGCTGAAGTTTTAAAAAAAAATAATATCTTCTTATTTTGAAGCCATTTAAAACTTCATCCAGGTAAACAGAAATTTTGTATCTAAATCTGAGAGATTTTTAAAATTATTTTTCCAAGGGGGAAAATATTTAATGTTTCCTTTGTAAATTAACAACCACCATTATATTGCTTTATAATTTCGTGCATGGATATGAGAGTTTATTTGTTCAGGAGGAACACAGCAGTTTATATGATAATCTTTTTGTGTGTTTATACATCTTTTTTTAGTATTTTGTTCTTTATTATAAAAAAAAAATTAATTTTTAATTTTTTTTGGGTTTAGGTGGTTTTGAAAATTTTCATGGAACTATTGATCCTGAAGAGCTTTTTAGAAAGATCTTTGGAAGTGCGGGTTTCGGAATGTCAGGGTTTGGTAACATGAATGACTATGAAGAATCAAAGTTTGGATTTGCACCAGCCTCTGAGGTAAATTATTGATCTGTGAAACAGGTTTCCCTTTGTTAAAATGGAGATAATTCAGTTCTGATTTCTTTTTGTGAGTCTTTGTTCTAAGTCCTAGTAGGATGATCACGGAATCACTAAATTTGTTTCCATATAATAATAAAACAAAATTCTTGTGAAAAATTATTTATTTTATTTAAGTCAGTTTTTCAAGTGTTTATATATGTCATTTACTTCCTGAATATTAATCTAAAATATAAGTCTTAATTTGTTCTTTAATATTTAAATTTAAAACAAAAACTTTTTAATTTTAAATGATTCTGGTATCACTTTAAAAAAAAAAAAAAAAAAAAAAAATTTTTACATTGATTAACTTTGAACCCAAATATTAATTACATTTTTTGTTTCATGCTATTTTTCAGTTAAATGGTTAAAGAATGTTTTGGTTTTTTTTTGTAGATAATGATGGACTTGAGTTTTCAAGAGGCAGCACGAGGTGTGAACAAAGAAATCACAATTAATGTCAAGGACACATGTCCTAAATGTTTAGGCAAAAAAGCTGAACCTGGTACAAAGCCAATCACTTGTCCACAGTGTAATGGCACTGGTATGGTAAGTGTACTTACTGTGTTACAGTTCATTATGCTTTAAAAACTAAGCTAAGGATTTAATGATGATGATTTTGAAATCTAAAAAATATTAGAATAATTTATAAGCATTAATTAGACAATATTCCTATGATCAGTTGTTGATTATTGATAGCCACATGAATTCATATAACAACAAAAATGACAACAAAATTACACATGTCCAGGCTCTGTATCGATTGTTCAGATTGTAAAAAGATGAATGCTATTTTGAATTCAGTTCCTTTTAGTCCTTATTATCAGTTCATACTACTGTTCTGAGAGATACATGTGTAGTCTGTGAATCCAGTTAAACAGATACTTACTAAAAACGTCATTTTAAAAAAAAAAAAAAAAAAAAAAAAATGCTATTCTGAATTCTATTTTTACAAACTGTATACACATTAACTTAAAATCCAAAGAGTGTGTAAATCATTATTTAAAAATGCACTGTTATAAATTGCAGGAAACAATAAGTACAGGACCTTTTGTGATGCGTTCTACGTGCAGGCGTTGTTATGGACAAAGAATGATCATTAGGACACCGTGTACAGAGTGTAATGGAAAAGGAAATCTTATTCTTAGGAAAAAAGTTGTAGTGCCTGTTCCAGCCGGTGTGGAGGATGGACAGACTGTGAGAATGCCTGTAGGAAAACAAGAAGTGTTTATTACATTTAAGGTAAATATTTACCTTTGATATAAACACAGATGGACCATCTGAGGTATATCATGATCAGTAAAAAAAAAGATAAAATTCTCACTGGATTGGTAAGCGTATTGTGATAAATAAAAACACAGGAGTTTTAAACTGTTAATTAGATTTAGAGTAATTCTTGAAAAAGAACATCATTAAAAAGTCAAGGTTTTAATTTATCAAAAATAGATACACAGAATCATTTGACCATTTAAGTACATTATCTGTCAGTTGTTTGTAAAACATACTTTCATTTCAATCACACTGGATTTTTCCATTAATCCATAGTGAACAGATTGTTGGTGTAGCAATCTAGGTAACTATATTTTTGTTATTTTCCTCCTCAGGTAGCCAAAAGTCGTATATTCCGTAGAGAAGGTGCTGATGTACATAGTGATGTTGCAATTAGTTTATCTCAAGCGGTGCTTGGAGGAACTGTCAGAGTGCCTGGAATATATGATGATATCTTATTAAATGTAAATAGCATTTGCAATATTTTTATTAAATATAATAGAATTTACAATGCTGTATTATTATAAATAATAGAATTTAAAATGATACATTATTAAATTATAAAAATAAATGGAGTTTGTGATGATTTATTAAATATAAATAGAATTTACGATGTTGCATTATTAAATGTAAATAGAATTTATGATGATGTACCATCAAAAGTAATTAAAATTTACGAAGGTCTATTATTGAATGATAATAAAATATCTAGAGACATTTTACTACATTGATCTGAATTATATAGAGTGTTTCAAATGAAATAATTTACAACATAGAGAAAAAAATAAGCAGTTATATAATATACATTTCATTTGCATAATTCACATTTTATGATCCCAGTATAGCAATTGACAAAGTAATACAGTTATTTCATATTGTGTTGTTTTTGGGTGTTATTTTTTTCTAAGACTGTCTCTATCATGAATATTCAATGAATGTTACTATTTCAGATTCCTGCAGGAACCAGCTCTCATGAAAGAATGCGAATGCAAGGCAAAGGAATCAGCAGAGTGAACAGCTATGGATACGGAGACCATTATATCCACATAAAGATTAGAGTTCCTTCGTAAGACTGCTTTTCACAACAAAGTCCAGAATAACAGGAAATACTTGAGAAACAAGATTTTACATGTTTTAAACAAACACATTTAATATGATTATCTTCCATGTACTGTTAAGTTCTGGGGTTTTTTTTCTATGATCCAGACACCCCATGCAATATTTGCATCTAAACAGAAAATAATTTTATTTTTATTTCTCATTAACATTTTATAATAAATAAATGTTAACAGAGGTTCTGTATTTTTAATTTAAGATTTAAGATTTAATTCTGTATTTTAAGAGATTTATTGTGTTTGTACCATGACTTTTAAAATGCTGGATTAATAAACTTTGTTACGTAAAATTTGAAAATATTCAGTACAAGAAATGAATAAAAAAAAATTCTTTATTTCATCTTTTTTTTCTTTAGAAAACTCACCACAGAACAGAAAGCTTTGATTCTTGCTTTTGCTGAGTTGGAGAAAAATACAGAAGGAACAATAAATGGAGTAGCACATACCAAATCAGGTAATCGGAAGTTTTAAATTTATCTACCACCAATTAACAGAAATCTAATTTAACAAAAATAAAGAATGAGACTAAATGTTTTGTTAAAATAAGTTGATTGTAATTCATTTCTAAAATAATCATAACCCTGGGACTTTAAATGAAACCTGAATAATTTATTTATTTTTTTGCAATAGTATTATTATATATGTAGATATAACATGAATGTCACTGCCATCAGATTATTTATTTTAATAATAAAATTCTGGTATTTTCTAAATTTAAAATGTAAGACTTAAATGGCACTAATTGGCCATTCTGTTTATCCATCCTTCTTTCTATTTCAGCCGGAAAGAAGGATGGAGAGAGTAAACTAAATCAGGAAGATGATGAGGATGAAGAAAGCT
This sequence comes from Chrysomallon squamiferum, assembly GCA_012295275.1. Lineage (NCBI taxonomy): Eukaryota > Metazoa > Mollusca > Gastropoda > Neomphalida > Peltospiridae > Chrysomallon > Chrysomallon squamiferum. The sequence continues at coordinate 2,103,705 of CM022670.1, forward strand.
TTCTTGACAAACTAAAGCGTAGATTATTTGGATGATGATAATCTTTATTAGTGACTTTCATGTTGTTTTCTGATTTGTTTTTGTTTGCATCAGTTTCCAGCATATAATATTCTTGTTTTATATTTATTTGTCAAAGATAAAGATGTATGCAATATGTTTAAATACACGTTTTTCATAGTCATACAATTATTTATCAAAGATGCATTTTCACTATATTAAAATTTTAACAAGTTATGCAGGGCTTTGTGATAAGTAGGTTCTCTGACACTTCTGTATGTAACAGTGTCAGAGAAGGGCCAGAGAACATTGATATCTGATCCTGTTTTCTTATTTTCGATTGCCTGAGAGGAGTTTTAAACGACTTCCAAGACATTTCACATTTAAATTGCTTCGAAGAGCTTTACATCTCCAGACGGGTAATGCTTTCAATTTTAGCCCTGCATATAGATACATACATATATTCAGAAGAAGAAGCATTTTATATTTTAATGCGTTTAATTTGACATCATTTTGTGGTCCAGGACTAAAAGCATACGAGGATGAAGAAGGTTTTCTGAAACAGATCCGAGAAGCACTGAAAAACATTGACGACACAAAGTCAGACGACAGTGACACAGATGGTAAAAGTTTACACAAAGACAGAAGTTGACGCTTGTAAACATTTTAAATTTGAATTTTTTTAATTTTTTTTTTTTTTTTTAATTTTATGAATTTTAAAATAAATAAAAAATCAAATCTTGCTTATATTTAACTGATAGATATTGCTTGCAAAAAGGTAATTTTTTTTTTTTTTTTTTTTTTTTTTTTTTTTTTTTTTGCCTGATTTTGGAAAAGAAAATGTTTACTTAAATAAGCTGTGTTGTCCATTACTTTATTTTTGTCAGAAGAGAATGATTGTTTTTTGTTTTTTTCACATGATACTCTTAGCTGTGATAACATGTTTAAGGAAACTTACCTCTCATTGATATTAAATCTGATGTTTTCATGGAAATTATTTTGAACTGAATAGAAGTGTCACATTTGGTTCAAATTATATATGTGTTAAACATAAAGTGGTCTTTTTGTTCTTCTTTTTAAAAAAAAAATAAAATAAAATAAAATATCTAGATTTATGGTGTGCCAGCTAGCATGTGTATGAATAATTGATAAAATAAATATTGATTTAAAAATGTCCCGGTAATAAATATGTAGCAAATATTTGGATGACTGGTAAAAATAAATAGTTGTGAAAGTTTTGTTTTTATGTTATTCTTCATTAACATCATAAAACCAATCACTAAATTACTAATATAATATCACAAAAGTTATCCATTAGTATACTTCTTTCTAGTTCTATTTGTAATACTTTAGCTGTCTGTTTATGGACAAATATTGGGATCTGTTTCAAAAACAGACACTCATAATCCATAAAGTGACTTCCAGCACACATTGTTAATGCATTACAATCTTAGTCATCCACTGATATGTACTTGCCTTTGATCCATTAGACGAATTAATTTTTTTTAAATAAAAGCATTTGACTGTTACCATAGTAATGTTTTTGTTACACATCAGATGAGTTTAAAATCCATAGATGCTTAATACTGCATATTTTAGTTCTGAAGTAGATTGAAAATAATCTTCACGTTTTTTGTAATGTTTTATCATTGCTTATTTACCAAGTGCTTGGCATGTTATAGGTACATGGCGACGTCGCAAAGCATGTCAAAAATAAAGGAAAGATGCTCTCACAGCAAATGGATGGCAGTCTTTTCAGCATGTTTTCTTCCTTACGAGGAGTGACATTCAAATAAAAAAGACATTATTACTGCATTTGATGATAAATAGATTATTTAGTTTTTTTCTATATATATATATATATATATATATACATATTTCAAGAAGTAATATTTTACAAACTTTTTTTTTTTTTTTTTTTTTTTTTTTTTTTTTTTTTTTTTTGGATAGAAAGTGTGTCATTTTTATACATACAGGCAGTGTTAGAATATATATTTTTAATACGAATGAAATTAGCTGAAGCCTTCACTGAGTGTTTTGAAACAGCACAATGTGTGATAGTGTTCTTTCATGTATGTTGTGATACAAGATACAGACTAGAGTATCTGTATCATGGAAATTATAACAGTTAACAGTTGCAAGCCAAGAATCAGTTATTCATGAAACATTACTCTTTAGCCTTAACATAATAAGTTAATTGGTGAATATATAAAAGGTTTGAAAAGTTTAGGGTATAGTTTGTAAACTTTTGCCTTTAATATGAATATTATTCAATAATAATTCATAAAATATTAAACAGATTTCATGTTTGTCAGAACTGTTTTCACTTTATGGTGTATAATAACCATTATTATTGTACAACTTGTTATAATAAAATTTATGAACATGTAAGAGATAGTTTATAAACTATTGTCTTTAACAAGAATAATATTGAATTGTGATATAAACAAAATCATGTATGGAATTTGGCCTGTCCTGTGTTGTTAATAAAAGAATTATATCTGATAAACATTAACTTTATACTGCTACTAACTTTAAACTAATGCAGAATGTAATCATCATCATCATTATCTTTATGATTATGATTATTATTATTATTATTATTATTATTATTATTATTATTATTATTATGATGTTTGTTATTTTATTTGATTAATTATTGGGGGTTTTCTTGGAGGTAGCAGGAATTGTTCTCTTTTGTTTAGTTTATTAGTGGTCTCTCTTCATTCAAGAGTTTTTAAATTTTTTTATATATATTTTTTTCCCTTTAAAAATTTGTTATCCTGTGCACTCTTCAGGAAAATGTACAGCTTAAAACACGCACATGAATGCACAGCATTCTACACACATAACAAAATCATTCATCCAAGAACATTACCTCCTGTTTAAAAAATGAAGTTAGATACATCAAACAGTTGTTCCAGAGTTGTGTGTAACTTGTATTTTACTAGCCTGGACTTGTAATCTAGTTCTGGTAACTGGTATGATACTACTGTCATGAACAGTGGATGAATATCTGTTGAAAATCATTAATTGTGAGTGTAATTATTTGCTAAATAAATTATCACATGCTAGATGTTTGTGATAAAAAGTGATACTTGTCTTTGTGTTTCCTTTTTGCCTCTTAAAAGATTATTGGATGTTTTCGTGTTTGTTTTGGGGATTTTTTAGTCTTTTTTTTTTATAAGTGATTATAATATATTATAATATTTACCTTTGGTGTACAAAGTATAGTCAGCAATAACAAGGGGAATATTTCTTAAGTGTATAATGACCTAAAGTTCAGACTGAGTAAATTAAAACAGAATTCATCATTTTTCCACTGCTTTTTTAAAAAATTCTTTTTTTTTTTTTTTTTTTTAACCAAACAAAAGTGTATTTTGTTGCTTCTGTTACAAAATAACATAAATATAGAAAATTATCTACTTCCATGCATCGTTCAGACATCAAACTTCATAGAACAGTTTGTATTTTCCACTAGAAATTAATGTTTATGACACTGATAATATAATGTATGCTAGTCTGAACTTTGACACATCAGAGAAAGTAAACAACCAGAGATAAAGACATGAATGCCCCTGTCTGTCATCACTGGACTGTTCAGATCAGTACAGACTGCACCACTGTACTATTATTTCCACACGCTCTTTTAACTTCACATAGCATTTCATTATGAATTAGTTCAGCACAGGCAGTACCAGTGTTTTTAATGATACATTTCAAGAAATATGTATTTTTATTTGATGGAACTTCAGAAAACTTCAGAACTAATCTGTTCATGTAGACAAATGGTGGCATTCAAGTACATTTTAACTTAACTTGTTATTGTTATACTTCATTATTAATTAAGATTAGTTGGCAAAAGGAAATAAAATAACTAAAAAATAAACAAAATGTATTTAGTCTGTTTTTCATCTCACTAAATATATACTTCAAGAAACACAAAGATAAACATTGCTATCATTCTTTTGAAACTTGCTACATATATTTTATATCCACTTAATATAGCCTTTCATAAACCAGGTATGCTGCCTGGGACAAGAAATGGCCTACCTTGTCTCCACCCAGCAGTTAAATCAACTGCCACGTATCACCCACAGAAAAGAATGGAAATAAAACTGCTTTTCTATGGAGGTATATTTTTGTTTTACATTTGTACTGGGGTTTTTTAATGTATTTACTTTTATTCATTTACACTATCTTAAATATGTATCTTACTTGTGTTATTCTTTATTACAGGTCTAGAAATCACTATTAAATTAGATCTCTAAACAAATGAAACAATATCACTTGGAAGAACCTGCATTCAAAATATGCATAAAATACTAGTTCACATCTGTGATATAAATTTACCTGTTTAGACTGATTCAGTTTTCAAAAAGTTATGCCTGTGACTAGCATGCTTGGATGGAAATTAACATTTTCACCCGCATGATAAATCAAGTTAAGTATTATTATACGGTTTTATTTATTTCAAACCAACTGATTAAGTGGGTGGCCATATTGTATAAAACGTTGTAATATTAACAGATGATAAATGGTAGATCTGGCAGGTTACATCTATCAATGTGTCATTCTTCAGGTTGATGTTATATGCACCCATGCAAAATGTACACTAATTAGCAAAATTAAGTTAAATCACGTGTATGTCTTCTCAAGTATCACATACGAACCGTGAACCATATAGCTATAAGTATAACAAAGCAATTTGCTTGACCTCAGTAGCCTCGTCTTCTTGCACTTTATACAATAGATGATATTTATGTAACCTAATGATTAACTTACAGCATAATTTAATTTTATATGCTGGACTGCAGCAGAATAAAAATAGATTTACCACCGTTGATTCAGCAGGGGGGCTGGGGAGTTTAGTAGTAGTAGTAGTAGCAGTAGTATTTGTTGTAATTATATTTGCTTTATCAGATCTCATTCTAATTTTATATTACGTTTAATTCAGCTATCTCTCTCTCTCACACACACACACACCTGATCTATTATGGATAATAAAAAAATGTGAACTTAAAGCATTTTAAAAAAAATTGCAATATTAAAAATCTTAATTTTAAAATTAGTAGATAACGCTATTAAATATTATTATCATAATTAACACATAATTAGTTTAATAGTTACTACATGAATTCCTGACACTAATGTTGATCAGCAAATAATGTGAAAAATTTGATGACATTCCATTTTTATATAATGGGACTCCGTACTTCACCAATAGCCTCGGCAGCCTCTGCCTTTGAACTTTTGTGAATACGGTGATTCACGTAGTTAAATAACAAAAATTTATTAAAAGTCGTTTACAACGTTAGTCACCATAATGATTGCAGTGGTATGTAAATAAATATAATTCTTAAGAACAAAATTTTCAAAAATTAAATCCCGTGGTTTAAAATAGAAAAGTATTTGTTTCAACATTTCGTCATTTGTAATAGTTACGCTAGAAGTAAATTATTAATGGGAGGATTGAACAAAGTACAAAATTAACGAATATTATTTATATGTTAATACATTATTTACGTTTAAAAATCAAAAATAAATAAATAAATAAATACATTGGTATAAACTAACTGTATTTTGTTCTATTATTAATATAATTTTCAACCTACAATTAAATAATTCATTTGTAAGCGACATTTCTTAAAAACAGTAAATAAGACGTATCGGGACTAAAGCGAAAAACGATGAACGGATCGGAAATTGCACATTTTAAGGTTTTATGTGCAGTGGCGTGCAAAGGTGGGGGGCGAAGGGGTGGTGGCCCCGGGCATCCAATCAGAGAAAAGAACTTAATAAATCTAGCTGATTTATATTTAAATCGAATGAAGTGTTTATTTTATGTTTTATCTTCCTTTCTCATATTTCTCTGTACAAGACATTATGCTTGAGTCTTTGGGGCATACAGTCAAGGAGTTGGCCCCGGGCATCAGCAGACCTCAGCACGCCACTGTTTATGTGATTGATAAAATACTGAAAATAAAGAATATAATGGTGATTTTTATGTATATGAAAAGCATATCATTTTGTTTAAAAATGAAAAAAAAAAGTTTCTTTCCAAAAATTAAATAATGACACTGCAAACGTTAAATACAATTTAATAATGATTACTTATTTAGGTGACTGGATCAAACAAGGGAATTGGATTTGCTATAGTTAGAGCTTTGTGTAAGAAATTTGATGGTGATGTTTTTCTGACTGGTAAGTATCTAATTAAAAAGTTTAAATTTGAGGTGTACGAAACGAATTCGAAAGAAAACTGCTTCCAATTTCGTTTCGGTGTTATAATGTACTCATTAGAATTTACGATTTTTTCTGCGGTCACAAAATATGCGGATACCAGAGTTATCTCATGAGCATCAGCCAGTCAGTAATCGGTACTACTAGTGAATGTGCTAAAAACTTTGTTTCCATTCTTTTCCTACCACGTGTTTGCTTTTTCGCGCCATTTGAAGTTTTATGCTAGTGACGTGATGCGCCTCGTGTAGCTTAGCGTTTTGTCTATTAATATTTAAACAATGTGGAAAAGTCCACTTATGATTGAATTTTCCATGACTGGACAAATTTGATCAATAAAAACTAAATGTTTTCATGTTCTGAAAGAAAAAATGCAGTGCATTACAAAAGTTGAGTATTATTTTGTGTTTCGTTTTGAACTCTCAAAATAAGATTTATTTCGTTTTGTTAATTTTCGAAAGATTAAAAATTTATTTTACACACTATACTGTAAACATAAAAATAACTAATGTTAGTATAATCCGTTTGGAATGTTTTTTGTTCTGTCATTCATTATTTGTCTGTCCTCTGCCGTTAATCACATAACAATATTTCTACAGAATTATCTCGGGATATTTTTTAAAAATTTATTTAAATTGTTTTTTTTTTTTTTTTTTTTTTTACGTTGTTAATATCAAGCAGGTATATTTTTATTTTGATCTCCAGAACAAACATTCAATTACACAATATCTTATATACATATATTCAAAGCTCGTGATAAAGGTAGAGGTCAAGCTGCAGTATCTGAACTCAATAAAGAGGGGCTGTCTCCAAAGTTTCACCAGTTGGACATCACTGACCACAGCAGTATAGAAAAACTGAAAAACTTTCTTCAGTCAACATACGGAGGTCTTGATGTTCTCGTCAACAATGCTGGCATTTACATGGTATATTTTTCTTTGTTATATCTATGGATATGGATGTGGTGTGTATGTTTGTCTGTATGAGAGACAGAGAAAAGGAAAGAGTGTGGGTATAATTTTGACAGTGAGAATACAAGACATGTCAGAGGGTTGTTTTGCTTTTTATTGGTAGTGTTATTATTATCATTATTATTTTATTTATTATTAGTCATTGTTGTTATTATTACTTTAATTATTAATTATTTGTATTATTCTTGTCCAGCCCACAGCTCCATTTGGAGAACAAGCTGAAGTGACAATGAAAACTAATTTCTTTGCCACTTTAGACAACTGTGAAACTTTGTTTCCTTTACTTCGACCACATGCCAGGTACACTTAGACTAATTAATAGTCATTATTTAATAAATATTGTTATTTTTAAATATGTTTATTAAATCATAAATAAAAGAGTTATTATTTAAATTGTCTGTTTGCATGAGTAATATCAGGCAATAAGATACTGCCTGTATATTAAAATATATATCTCACTATTGAAAGGTGTGAATGAAAGATTTTTGTGAGAGTAACCCACAAAATGGCGGTGGATTTTTAACTTGTATTTATCATTTGTTTTACTACTTTGAATTGCTAATATAAAAATAGGTTGATGATGATAACTGTTTTTTATGTTTAAGAAAAGTAAAATTTTTAGCAATTATTCTTATGCAAAAGCTTATTAAAAGAAATTTATAAATAAACATATTTACTTTGAAATAAAAAATAAATTTAAAATTATCATTATTAATTTTTAATCTCTTAAAAATGTCTTTATCAGAGTGGTAAACGTTTCGAGTCGCTCTGCGTTGATAAACATTAAGAAATGTTCAGCTGAACTGCAAGCCAGACTCAGAGATCCAGCAATTACCATGGAAATGCTCAAACAAATTATGCAAGAATTTGTAGAGTAAGTGTATTTGTTTTATCAAAGGCTGTAGTGTGTGGTTTCATGTGTAAGGGAAGGTTTGTGTAAAGGATGTCCTTGCTTCTGACAAAAAATTATTAGTATTTATGTGTAGATTAAATATGTTAAATAAAAGGTATTTTTTCCTTCAGTGTCATTGTCTTATTCATAACTCAACAATGTATAATATTTGAATAATAATTCAAAGAACTCATTTTTGCCTTCATTAAATAAAGCTTTTCTTGATTCTTTCTTCCTTGATGAAGCTGAAATATGAGCTAACAAAGACATATTTTTAATAATAATTATTATTTTTTCTTTGTTTATTTTTTTTAGTGCTGCAAAGTCAGATACCTACAAAGAAAAAGGCTGGCCTGATTCTACTTATGGTGTATCAAAAATTGGAATGAATGTGATGACTTTCATTCAGCAGAGAACAATTATGAATGACCCAAGAGAGGATATTGTCATCAATGCTGTGAGATTAAATACTAATTTTCTATAATCTACAACTATGTTAAAGTAACAAATGAGATTAATTTTTTATTTTATTATTATTATTTTCTTAACAGTATAGTAGAATATTTATTATTTTGAAAATGATAGGTTTGCTGCATCATGGCATATTCTGATTTGTTTTTTTTTCATAAATGGACATCACATTAATGCTTGGTAGAGAGAATTTTGTTATTTGAAGATGTCAGCCTTATCATCAGTTTGAGGTGTCAGACCCAAATATGAGAGATTATATTACCTGATTTGCCATTCCAATCACTAAAGAGTTTGATATTCTGAATGTACCGTAACATTTAGTTGTTTAAGTTTTATCTTACTGATGTATAAAACAGTTTTATAACTGTTAGTGCTGCTTGAAAATATTATTTTCATTTAATATCAATGTTTAGATTTTTAATTATTTATAATTTTTGTTTTTGTTTTTATTTTTTATTTAATTTTTATATATATATAAATTTATTATTTTTTGTTTATATTATTTTATTTTATTTATTTTTATTTTTTAACTTTTTTATTTTAATTGTTAATTTTTATTATTATTAATTTGATTTTTTAATTTTTTTCTGTGACATTAACAAATTATTAAAAGAATAATTTTATTTGTAGAACATTATATTAAATTTATTGTGGGTTTTTTCAGTGTTGTCCTGGCACTGTAGCAACAGAAATGAGTAATTTCAGAGGCAATAAAACAATTGATGAAGGTACATTTTTAAATTAACATCAGAAAACTTTTTCCCTGAATGTCATGTTAAATGAAAAAAATATAAATTATATCTTAATAGTTATATAACATTTAAAATGCATAAATAATTTCTCAAAATTTTAAGTTAAATTAAAAAAATATATAACTTATACCTTTATTGATATATCATTATTTTTACCATTACAATCAACTTTGTCTACTGTTATAGCAAAAACTAGTTTACTACAGTTATTACAGTCATCACTACCACTCTGGTTCCTTACATTTATTACTGCTACCACCACAACAGCTACTACCACTGTGCTTGCTGTTGCTACTATCTTCATTATTTCTACAGCATCTACTTTGGAGTTTTTTTATTACAGGTGCAGACACTCCAGTTTACCTTGCACTGTTACCACCAAATACAACTTCTCCAAAAGGAAATTATGTATTTGAAAGAAAAATAGAAAAGTGGGATTGAGATAAATATAACAACTCTGATAAGTCTGGAATAATAAGTAATAATAGTTGAACTACATCCCAGTTTTATTAGTAATAAATTCTTCTAGTATAATTCAGTTATGTCGAAAGATAAAATTATGAAGTGACTGACTGACATTTGTTTTGGATCTAGTCTGGAATGATAAATATTAGTAATTAAAAGTAGATCCAGGATTTATTAGAAATACATTGTTCTTACATAATAATAATTAAATAATTAAATAATAAGAAAAGGTAAGATAAAGTTATTGGCTGCCATCTTAAGTAAATTTTATTTTTTATTTTTTTATTTTTTTATTTTATTTTTTATTTTAATGATTTGAAATAAACAATAATATATTTATAAAAATATTTAGTGAGGAAAGTTTATATTAGAAACCAATTTATGTTCATTTGTGAAATGATCCACAGTAAATTTTTGTTGTTGTTGTTGTTGTGCTCTATTATTAGTGAAAATTAATTACCAGAAAAAATTTTAAAAATTAAACAATAACTATATATTGGATAAAATAAATTTAAAAAAAATTAAATTTATGTTTGGTTTTTATTTTTATTTTTAAATTTCCTAAGACTTGTTTGTACTACCACCTATACATTTTGAAAGAATATTATTTCCACTGTTGGTCCTGATACACTGAAAAACAAATACCTGCACATTTAATGGATATTGAACTAAGAGAAACATTTTAAAAAGTAATAATTATTTTTACCTGTTATTCCATACTTTTTTGGACATCTGTATATTAAATCAAAATGATAGACTTACAATACTGTGTAACCCAAAACTGAGGCATAATTATGTTTCATGAATATATTTTTTTTGTGGTAACACATCTTTTTTTTTTTTCTTTTTTTTTTTTTTTTTTTTTTTTTGTTTGTTTTTGTAAAATCAATTTAAAATTAAACATTTACTCTTGTTGTTTTATTTTAATAATATATTTGTTCTTATTATCACGATCCAAAGTGAACTCGTACCAAAATACTGATCAGCAAATTATATCTATATGACAAAAAAAAAAAAAAAAAAGAAAAAACTGGAAGAAGCTGACAATTGAATGTTTACCCTAACGGGACTCCATACTTTCCCATTGGTCTCGGCAGCCTCTGCCAGTAAATTATCCGGTGTGCAGTGGTACAGATCTTTGGTATCATCAAACTTTATTAAGACTAAGAGAACTATACAACATGTCAGTCGCCAAAAAGGTTGCAGTGGTATGTAATTAACCATAAAATTTAATAATAAATAAATTTTAAATAAATGTCGTGAGATAAAATAAAATTTATCGTATTTCATTATTTGTAGGGCTAATAGTAATACTGATCATAGTGACGCTAAAAGTGATGGGAGAATGTCGCAAAGTTAAATGTTAATTATATAAACCAGAGATATATAAAATATATTAGTATTCATTAATAGTATTGTGTTCTTTTATTATTAATAGTAGTAGTAGTAGTAGTTTTATTATTTACTACTATTAAATAACTCATTTTGTAAGCGATTCTTCTTAAAAACCGAAACTAGAACGCACCAGGACTAAAACATAATACGATGAACGGACTGGAAATGACTCTAGAAAACTTTATGCGATTAATAAAAGCTGAAAATACAAAAATAAAATAAATAATGGTGAATTTTTATAATTGTTTATCAGTGAAAAGTACAATTTTGTTTAAAAACAAAAATGGAAAAAGTAATGCTAATTTTTCTTCTGTTTAATTTTTTTTAATAATAATGATTCAATAAATAATTATTTAGGTGACTGGATCAAACAAAGGAATTGGATTTGCTATAGTTAGAGCTTTGTGTAAGAAATTTGAAGGAGATGTTTTTCTGACTGGTAAGTGCCTAATTAATTATTATTTGTTTATTTGTTTATTATTATTATTATTATTTGTTGTTTTTTTTTATTTGTTTTTTTACCATTTAACATAGTAATTATTATTAATAGTATATTGAAAAAATGCTCCATTATTAGAAATTAGAAATATTTTTCTGATCACTCTGTATTGTTATATTAGCATTTGCTTTTATATTTCATCACTGCTGTCAGGTAGCATTTGTATATACTTTTATTTTGATCATATTAAATTAGACCATTTCATATTTGTAAATTAAATTTGTTTTTAAACAAATATTTCAAAGCTCGTGATGAAGGTAGAGGTCAAGATGCTGTGTCTGAACTCAATAAAGAGGGACTGTCTCCAAAGTTTCACCAGCTGGACATCACTGACCACAACAGTATAGAAAAACTGAAAAACTTTCTTCAGTCAACGTACGGAGGTCTTGATGTTCTCGTCAACAATGCTGGCATTGCTTACAAGGTATATGTTTTATTTGTGTGTGTGTGTGTAAGAGATAGATAAAGTAGAATTTAGTGGATGTGAATGTGTCCTTATTAGTAGTTGGTCCACGCAAGGTTTATGTTTTGCTTTACTGTTATTAATATTCTAACTGTTTGTTTAAAAATTACTGCTGTACTAACTGTTTTTTTTATTACTATAATTTTAATAATTTTCATTATTCAGGTGCAGTCCACAGCTCCATTTGGAGAACAAGCTGAAGTGACAGTGAAAACTAATTTCTTTGCCACTTTAGACAACTGTGAAACTTTATTTCCTCTACTTCGACCACATGCCAGGTAGGCTTAGACTAAATGATGTGGTTATCAATTCCATAATTTCTGCCATGAATCATGTCTGGGTTATCAAATAAATTACTGTTAATTGATAACAATTTGATGAGAAGCAAAATTGTTATCAGTTATTCTTATGCATAAATTTATTTACTTAATAAATATTTTATAATTTATTTCAGAGTAGTGAATGTTTCCAGTCTCTGTTCACAGATGGCTGTTAAGAAATGTTCACCGGAACTACAAGCCAAGCTCAAAGATCCAGCAATTACCATGGAAACACTGAAAAAACTTATGCAAGATTTTGTAGAGTAAGTATTTGTTTTAAAATCTCTCAAAACTGTTTAACAGCCTTAGCTGCAAGTAAAGTATGACAGTTAGTAATAAAGAAATGCATGGAGACTGCCACTTTTCCACTGTTTAGTGATAACATTTAAAACTCTGGTAGACTGAATCAGTCAGATCATTTGTTCAAGCAGTTGTATTAATTAATATGTTAATTATTCATGTACACATGAACTGACATACTGAAGGAGTAAATTTGAAGAAATTATTAAATAAATCATGATGCAGCTGAAATGTGTTTTAATGACATTTTTATATTTTTTAAATTGTTTTTTATATTTTTTTTTTTTTTTTTTTTTTTTTTTTTTTTTTTTTTTTTTTTTTTTTTTTTTTCAGTGCTGCAAAGTCAGGTACCCACAAAGAAAAAGGCTGGCCTGATTCTGCTTATGGTGTATCAAAAATTGGAGTCAGTGTGATGAGCTTCATTCAGCAGAGAACAATGATGAATGACCCAAGAGAGGATATTGTCATCAATGCTGTGAGACTAAATTTGTATTTTGTATAATTTACCTCTACATTAAATAACAAATAAACTTTATTTTTTCTCTTTCTTTTTATTTTTTTAATATGGAAAAGTAGCAAATCTATTATTTTGAAAATGATACAACATTTCTGGTTTGTTTTTAATCAAATGTATGTTACATTAATACTTTATAATTTTCTTTCAGTGCTGCCCAGGCTATGTAGCAACAGATATGAGCAGTTTTAAAGGCCCTAAAACAATTGATCAAGGTATATTGTTAAAAATTCACTTAAGTAAAATATTACCTAAAATTTTGAATTAAGTGAAAAAATATAAAATTATACCACAATATTTATATAATTCTTTTCTAAGTAAAGAATTTTTTTTTTTTTTTAACAATTTTTTAGATATATATTTTGTTTCTTATATATATTTTTGTTATATATATATATATATATATATATAATCATAGCTATTTTACCAGTTTTATTTGTATTGGTACTATGACTGCAGCTTCTACAATTACTACTATTAAACCCACTACTTTTATAACTACACTGTGAATGCAACTACTTTTTTATTACAGGTGCAGACACTCCAGTTTACCTTGCACTGTTACCACCAAATACAACTTCTCCAAAAGGAAATTATGTAACTGAAAGAAAAATTGAACAGTGGGGATAAGATCAATTATAAGAACTCTCAAAAGTCTGGAATAATATTTATTAATAATTAAAACTACATCCCAGTTTTATTAGTAATAAATTCTTGTAGTTTAATCATGAAGAAAATATTCACATATATCCAAAGATAAAATTATGAAGTTTAGTAGATCATAGTTATCTGATTATTTTATTTTATTTTTTTAAATTTGCCTTAATGGCAGTGAAACAAACAATAATGTATGAGTCTATTTATAAAAATACCTAATCAGAAATGCTGTTTACGTTAGAAACAAGTGTATGTAATATGTAGTCAGTCTTTCATTTGTGAAATGATGGACAATAAACACTGACAAAAATAAATATGGTAGATACAAAGTAATCAGATTCACATATTTCATTGCCGTGTTTTATTATTAGCAAAGATTTGTTATTGATACCAAAATAAAATAAAAGTCTACTTAGACTATTGTTTTATTACCAAATGTACACTTTCAAACAATATTACATTCATCATGTACATGTTACAGAAACAGCAGACCCATTATAATGGATGCATGGCTTAAACAAAGAAAATAAGAATTAATAATTATTTTTACCTATTATTTCAGAGTTTTTGAACATAGTTATGTCTGTCAGATTAAAGTGATACAGACTTGTTATCTAAGGTAATCCAAAACAAAGACATTATTTCTTACATGAATTTATTTCTCATTATGGTTACACATCTTCAACACCATTTCTGGGTTTTTTCTTCTTTTTTTACATTATTTTTATAAAAACATTTAAAATAAAAAATATATATAAACTTCAGCTGTGTTTTTGTTTTATTGTACTAATTTTATTTTTCTTAATAATCTTTGAGAGGATTAAAATATAATTTAATTATCTGGACATTGAAATATTAAATACAATTTAATTTTGTTTAAAAATGTATTAAAATCATAATTGAGATCCACATAATAATAATTATGTTTAAGACTGGGTTACTCCTACCCATTTGTCAACAGGGGAGGATCTTGAGAAAACAAAGAAATCATGCAATAATCAAAAGTCAATGATCATAATAATGTGAATAAGTAAAAGCCAAACCTTGTATTTTTAAATTGTGAAATTAAAATATTATGTTATTTAGTTATGAAACGGATCAGAATCGTTTTTTAATTGTTTTTCTTAATTGTTTTTTGTTTGTTGTTGTTTTTTTTTTTTTTTTTTTTGTTCACTTTAATATAATGAAATTTTAACGTCTTAACTTTTAACGTTTTAAAAGTTTGAAACTTATAACAAATATATAAGCTATCAACAGTCAAAAATAAATAAATAAATAAATAAATAATTAAATTAAAAAAAAAAAAATAATAATAATAAATGTATAAAATTTGATAGAGATAACAGACACATAACAAACATTTGATGATTTCATCAAAACGCAGGTTAACGTGTCTGCACAATTTTATACTGTCTCATATTTGATAGCCCACTTGGCTTTCTGTTTAGATTATTATTATTATTATTATTATTATTATTATTATTATTATTAATTGTGTAATTAATCATTAACTCACTACTTGATTACCAAACAACAACAAAATAAAAAAGCAAAACAAATCTCGTTTTCAAAAAGTTAATAAATGGATTAATAAACATTATTATCATAATGCTAACGTAATTAATAGTTACTGCATGAAATCCTGACAACTAGGACACATCTTAATCAGCTGACATTGAATTGTGATACTAACGCGAGTAACTGATATCCAAACTTTCACATTAATCTCGGCTGCCTCTGCCTTTGAATTACCTACCGTGCATGCTTCGATTCAGGTCATCATTATTCAATTTTATTAAGAGTAATTTGTGACATGTCAGATGCCAAAAAGGTGGCAGTGGTATGTAATTAAATATAATTCTTAATAAAACGTAAAATTTAAATAAGTCTCGTGGTTTAAAACACAAAAGTATTTGTTATAATATTTCATTATTTGAAATAGTTACGCTAAAAGTAATGGGAAGATGTAGCACACGCACACATAGACACACACACATAAATAAATTTTATTGTTATTTTCAACTATTATTAAATAATAATTCATTTTGTACGCGACTGTTCTTTAAATCAGTAAGGAGAAAGCATTGATCAGGACCTAAAGCGTAAGTCGATGAACGGATCAGAAATCACGTATTTAAAGTTTCATGTGATTAACAAATGACGAAAATAAAAGGAATAATTCAGAGTTTTTATATTTGTTTATGCACGAAAAAAAAAAAAAAAAAGTATTTTGTTTAAAAACAAAAATATAAAAAAACAACATTTTACTTCCTTTTTCTTTTATTTCAAAAAATAAATAATTCTGTAAAGTAATATTAAATAAATAATGATTATATTTAGGTGACTGGATCAAACAAGGGAATTGGATTTGCTATAGTTAGAGCTTTGTGTAAGAAATTTGATGGAGATGTTTTTCTAACTGGTAAGTGTCTGATTACTTTTTGTAAATATAAAAATAATCATCTCAGAAAAAAATAACTTTAGTTAGTATTAATCCCTTTGGAACATTTTCTGTCTGTCAGTCTATTCTTTGCCAGTGATTTCATCAAATTATTTCTACAGAATAAACTGTTTTTAATGAGTTCTTATATGCTGGATTTTGATTATCATTATTATTATTATTATATATTTTTTCTCATAATTTTAATATAATTATTGCTACTATAATAGAAAATGTCAGGCATCATCATGTTGTATATGAAATACATATGGTTTATGTGTGTAGTAGCCATGGATCCTTTCAAAAATTATCATAATTTTCCAGAATAATTGTTTTTATAAATTTGAAAGTGTTTTCTGATGGATGGTGTTCTTCAGTGATGTTTGTACACTGCTAACAAGTGGAATTTTTGTACCATTGTGATTTCAGATGAAAGAGAAGTATGAAGCAGGTGTTTTTATTATGATCCCCAGATTTAACATGTTAGGTTACACTATTTTTTAATTACCAGTTTAAAATACTAATTGTTTTTGTTTAAAGCTCGTGATGAAGGTAGAGGTCAAGATGCTGTGTCTGAACTCAATAAAGAGGGGCTGTCTCCAAAGTTTCACCAGCTGGACATCACTGACCACAGCAGTATAGAAAAACTGAAAAACTTTCTTCAGTCAACATACGGAGGTCTTGATGTTCTCGTCAACAATGCTGGCATTGCTTCCGAGGTATATGTTTGTTTTGTGTGTGTGTGAAAGAGATAGATAAAGTAGAATTTTCTGAATGTGAATGGTCCACACAAGGTTTATGCTTTGCTTTACTATTATTATTGTTTATATAGTACTATTGTACTAATTGTTTTTATTATTACTATAATTTTAATAATTTTCATTACAGCAGTCAACAGCTCCATTTGGAGAACAAGCTGAAGTGAAAATGAAAACTAATTTCTTTGCCACTTTAGACAACTGTGAAACTTTGTTTCCTTTACTCCGACCACATGCCAGGTAGGCTTATACAAATTACTAATTATTCTTTAATAGACATTGTTATTTTTAAACACATTTATCAAATGGAGATAACTGTTATTTAAATTGTCTGCATAACATCAATCACAAAACAGCATGGGTACTTTTCTGTTGAAGGTGCATATAAAAGACTTGCAACTTATTTGTGAGAGTGACTCCCAAAATGGTAGTAGTTCTACTAGTTGATTTCCAAATTGTAGATATCACGTGTTTGACATATATTAGCTGTTAATGTAAAGTATATACTTATTTGTCATAAAAACTATCATTAATCAATAAGAAAAGTATGCAGGCTGAAATCTCAAGTATTACTTTTGGTATACCAATTCAATATAACCAAAAATCACTGTGCAAATATGCCATTTTATACCATGCTTTGATGGAGTACTGTTGTGACTTAAACAGGATTCTGACACTGCTGGCCAATAGTTCAGCCTGTTGATCACTGATATTACATTAGGGTATCCTAATGAGTGCACACCTTTGAAAAATCTGCAAATAAAGCACATTTATATAATACAACTTGATAATTCATGCCTATCACAAAATGACTGTCACAGAACAGTTGGTCAGGAATCCACCACTGACCATCATCAGAGCAGCCATCAACAAGTTACATCAACTTCGCAGGATCAGCATATCCAACCAGCTGTTGACCAGAACTGATTTCAGCAGTCATCATGGTTGTCCAGCAATTCCACATTTATGCTCAGATGGTCAGGAATATTATCAAATCAAAGATAGAGAACTCCAGCATCTGGCCATGCTGACCTGCAAGGAAATCAGTCTTTACTGCATGCATTCATTGACATCAGATCCAGTTGACAAGGAATCAATGTTCACAATACAACATGAGAATTGCTAGAGAGTTTATCAGAGGAAGCAAGAGGCACCAGGGATGTTGACAGATTTAGGGGAGACAATGTTATGGTATGGGAGATAACATTCACACATGATGTTCCAACAAGACAGTACTCAACTGCATGTTGCCCAAGAATGAACTGATGTCTGACCCTACAGTGAATGAGAAGGTTGCCCTGACTAACAGTGTCACCAGACATCAGTCCCATAGAGCACTTTCATATGAACTTCTAAATGACGTGGTTATCAATTGCATAATTTCTGGCATGAATCATGTCTGGGTTATCAAATAAATGACCATTAACTGATGAACAATTTCAAAACAAGCATCTTGATAAATATTTTATAATTTATTTCAGAGTAGTGAATGTTTCCAGTCTCCGTTCACAGATGGCTGTTAAGAAATGTTCACCGGAACTACAAGCCAAGCTCAAAGATCCAGCAATTACCATGGAAACACTGAAAAAACTTATGCAAGATTTTGTAGAGTAAGTATTTGTTTTAAAATCTCTCAAAACTGTTTAACAGCCTTAGCTGCAAGTAAAGTATAATAGTAATAAAGAAATGCATGGAGACTGCCACTTTTCCACTGTTTAGTGATAGCATGTAAAACTCTGGTAGACTGAATCAGTCAGATCATTTGTTCAAGCAGCTGTATTAATTAATATGTTAATTTTTCATGCACTCACTGGACACATGAATTGACATACTGACTCTGATTAAACGAGTAAATATGAATAAATTAATAAATAAATCATGACACAGCTGAAATGTGTGTTAATGTCATTTTGTATTTTTTTAATTGTTATTTATATATTTTTATATTTTAATTTTATTTGGTTTTTTGTTGTTTTTTTTTTTTTTTTTTTTTTTTCAGTGCTTCAAAGTCAGGTACCCACAAAGAAAAAGGCTGGCCTGATTTTGCTTATGGTGTATCAAAAATTGGAGTCAGTGTGATGAGCTTCATTCAGCAGAGAACAATGATGAATGACCCAAGAGAGGATATTGTCATCAATGCTGTGAGACTAAATTTGTATTTTGTATAATTTACCTCTACATTAAATAACAAATAAACTTAATAATTTCTTTCTTTTTATTTTTTTAATATGGAATAGTAGCAAATATATTATTTCGAAAATGAAACAACAATTCTGGTTTGTTTTTAATGAAATGTATGTTACATTAATACTTTATAATTTTCTTTCAGTGCTGCCCAGGCTATGTAGCAACAGATATGACCAGTTTTAAAGGCCCTAAAACAATTGATCAAGGTATATTTTTAAAAAATATAACCCAAAATTTTAAACTAAGTGATGAAATATAAAATTATACCATAATGTTTATATAATTCTTTTCTAAGTATAGATATTTCTTTTTTTAACATTTTTTTTTTATTTTATCTTATTTTTTTTTCTTATTTATATATATTTATATTTTTTTAATAAAAGAACATTCACTGTATTTACTACTTTTGTCATTTCCCTTTATCACTTATTTTGACTCCAGCAATTATCTTGCTATTATTACAATATCAACTACTACTACAACTATTACCATCCCAGCCAGTTACTTTTCCTGCAACCGTAGCTATTTTACCAGTTTTATTTGTATTGGTACTATGACTGCAGCTTCTACAATTACTACTATTAAACCCACTACTTTTACAACTACTGCCACTGTGAATGCAACCACTTTTTTATTACAGGTGCAGACACTCCAGTTTACCTTGCACTGTTACCACCAAATACAACTTCTCCAAAAGGAAATTATGTAACTGAAAGAAAAATTGAACAGTGGGGAGAAGATCAATTATAAGAACTGTGATCCCAGTTTTATTAGTAATAAATTCTTCAAGTTTAATCATCAAAGAAAATATTTACATATATCCAAGGATAAAAATATGAAGTTACTGATGCCAGTTTAGTAGATCATAGTTATCTGATTTTTTTATTTGATTTTTTTAAATTTGCCATAATGGCAGTGAAACAAACAATAATGTATGAGTCTATTTATAAAAATATCTACTCAGAAAGGCTGATTACATTAGAAACAAGTGTATGCAATATGTAGTCAGTCTTTCATTTGTGAAATGATGGACAATAAACACTGACAAAAATAAATATGGTAGATACAAAGTAATCAGATTCACATATTTCATTGCCATGTTTTATTATTAGCAAAGATTTGATATTGATACCAAAATAAAATAAAAGTCTACTTAGACTATTGTTTTATTACCAAATGTACACTTTCAAACAATATTACATTCATTATGTATATGTTACAGAAATAGCAGACCCAGTATAATGGATGCATGGCTTAAACAAAGAAAATAAGAATAATAATTATTTTTACCTATTATTTCAGCGTTTTTGAACATAGTTATGTCTGTCAGATTAAAGTGATACAGACTTGTTATCTAAGGTAATCCAAGACAAAGACATTATTTCTTACATGAATTTATTTTTCGTTATGGTTACACGTCTTCAATACCATTCCTGGGGGGGGTTATTTTTTTTTTTTTCATTATTTTTATAAAAACATTTAAAATATATATATATATATACTTTAGCTGTGTTTTTGTTTTATTGTACTAATTTTATTTTTCTTAATAATCTTTGAGAGGATTAAAATATAATTTAATTATCTGGACACTGAAATATTAAATAAAATTTAATTTTATTAAAATCATAATTGAGATCCACATAATAGTAATTATGTTTAAGACTGGGTTACTTCTACCCATTTGTGAACAGGGGAGGATCTTGAGAGAAATAAGAAATCATGCAATAATCAGAAGTCAATGATCATAACGTGAATAAGTAAAAGCCAAACCTTGTATTTTTAAATTGTGAAATTAAAATATGTTATTTAGTTATCAAACAGATCAGAATCGTTTTTTAATTGTTTTTCTTATTTTTATTATTTTTATTTTTATTTTTTTATTTTATTATTATTTTTTTTACACTTTAGTATAATGAAATTTTAACATGTTAACTCGGAAATTGCCCAGAGTTTAAAAAAGTTTGAAACTTATAACAAACATGTAAGCTATCAACAACCAGAACGAAAAATAATAAAATAATTAATTAAATTTAAAAAATAAATAAATAAAATGTATAAAATCTGATATAAATAATAGACACATAACAAACATTTGCTTGATGATTTCATCAAAACGCAAATTAACATGTCAGCACATATTTTTCCAGTCTCACGTTTGATAGCCTTCTTGGCTTTCTGTTTATATTATTATTATTATTATTAAATTAATTGTGTAATTAACCATTAACTCATTTCTTGATTGCCATGGTCGCGTGGGGTGAAGAAAACAACAACAAACAAAGGAAAAAACAAAAACAAAATAAAAAAGTAAAACAAATCTCGTTTTCAAAAAGTTTCAAAAGTGTTAATAAATGGATTAATATAACATTATTATCATAATGTTAACATAATTAATAGTTACTGCATGAAATCCTGACAACTAGGAAAAATCTTAATCAGCTTGCATTGAATTTTGATCCTAACGGGTCTCCATACTTTCACATTAATCTCGGTTGCCTCTGCCTTTGGATTACCGTGCATGCTTCGATTCAGGTCATCATTATTAAATTTTATTAAGAGTAATTTGTGACATGTCAGATGCCAAAAAGGTGGCAGTGGTATGTAATTAAATATAATTCTTAATAAAACGTAAAATTTAAATAAGTCTCGTGGTTTAAAACACAAAAGTATTTGTTATAATATTTGAAATAGTTACGCTAAAAGTAATGGGAAGATGTAGCAAATACACACACACGCACACACATGAAGTTATTTTATTGTTGTTTTTTCAACTGTTATTAAATAATAATTCATTTTGTAAGCGACTGTTCTTAAAAACCGTAAGGAGAAAGCATTGATCAGGACCTAAAGCGAAAGTCGATGAACGGATCAGAAATCACGTATTTAAAGTTTCATGTGATTAACAAATGACGAAAATAAAAGGAATAATTCAGTTTTTATATTTGTTTATTCACGAAAAAAAAAATAAAAGTATTTTTGTTTAAAAACAAAAATATAAAAAACAACATTTTACTTCCTTTTTCTTTTATTTCAAAAAATATATAATGATTCTGTAAAGTAATCTTAAATAAATAATGATTACTTATTTAGGTGACTGGATCAAACAAGGGAATTGGATTTGCTATAGTTAGAGCTTTGTGTAAGAAATTTGAAGGAGATGTTTTTCTAACTGGTAAGTGTCTGATTAATTTTTGTAAATATAAAAATAATCATCTCAGAAAAAAAATAACTTTAGTTAGTATTAATCCCTTCAGAACATTTTCTGTCTGTCAGTCTATTCTTTGCCAGTTATTTCATCAAATTATTTCTATTGAATAAACTGTTTTTAATGTGCTCTTATATGCTGGATTTTGATTATCATTATTATTATTATTATTATATATTTTTTCTCATAATTTTAATATAATTATTACTACTATAATAGAAAATGTCAGGTGTCATGTTGTATATGAAATATATACGGTTTATGTGTGTAGTAGCCATGGATCCTTTAAAAAAATTATCATTATTTTCCAGAGTAAATTTTGTTATAAATTTGAAAGTGTTTTCTGATGGATGGTGTTCTTTAGTGATGGTTGTACACTGCTATCAAGTGGAATTTTTGTACCATTGTGATTTCAGCTGAGAGGCAAATATGAAGCAGGTATTTTTTTATTATAATCTACAGATTTAACATGTTAGATTAGGCTATTTCTTAATTACCAATTTAAATTTTTGTTTTTTTTGTTTAAAGCTCGTGATGAAGGTAGAGGTCAAGATGCTGTGTCTGAACTCAGTAAAGAGGGGCTGTCTCCAAAGTTTCACCAGTTGGACATTACTGACCACAGCAGTACAGAAAAACTGAAAAACTTTCTTCAGTCATCATACGGAGGTATTGATGTTCTCGTCAATAATGCTGCCATTGCTTACAAGGTATATGTTGTTTTGTGTGTGTCTATGTGTCTGTGTGTGAGAGAGATAAAGATTATGAATATGAGAAAAATAAAGGGATAGACAGTGGTTCTCAACCTTTTTGGCCAATGGCACACCTTGGAACACATGCAAAAATAGCAGCACATAATGAAAATTGTAATAAAATTGCTAAAGCTGTGTCACATAACATGGGATACTCCTCTTGAACTGAAATCCAAAATGAATCAATGGGCACAGTTAAATGTTTTAATTTTAACCCTTGGTCACTAGAAAGCGTGGCCAATTCTTCTTCTTCCTGTAACTCAAGTTCAAAGTTGAAAGAATGATTTATGAAAGGATCTCCAATTCAATCATACTTTTCTGTCTTTAATGACAGAAAGTAATTGTTGATGGTTTCATCCAGGGCTGTTAGATGAGTAAATACAATAGGGATCATTTCTCAAATGCAGGTAGAACGCAATAAAGGAAACATATCAAGATTGACAGTGATTGCTCTTTTTTTTCCAAATCACTATTTTCTTTTTGAGGGCAACTAACTTGTCTGTTGAAGTGAGAATATTTTCGTTTTTACCTTGCATACTATCTTTGTTATTTTTTATTTATTTATCTATATACAATTAATGTAATAATTGATATTACTATCTGTACCCATTTCAGGTGCAGTCCACAGCTCCATTTGGAGAACAAGCTGAAGTGACAATGAAAACTAATTTCTTTGCCACTTTAGACAACTGTGAAACTTTATTTCCTTTGCTCCAACCACATGCCAGGTAGGCTTAGAGAAAGTACTAGTTATACTTTAATAGACATTGGTATTTTTAAACATATTTATCAAATCATAAATAAATGAATTATTATTTAAATTGTCTGTGTAAAAATCTTTGCATGCGAAATGTCAGGTAACACAATCAGTGGTCCACTGTAGTCTATCCAATAAGCTACTGACCATAACATACACTGACCAAAAGCCTTAGGACATTTTTCAGTCCATGTAAATTGTATATAAAATATCCTTACAGGTAATTTTGTCTGGTAAAATTATTTGCACAAGTAATATCAGGTGACATAATCTAACTGGTCATTACCATCATAAAATATGTATTAAAAGAAAATTATTTTCTTACTATTTATAATTCTGTTTCAGAGTAGTGAATGTTTCCAGTCTTGCTTCATTCATGTCTTTGAAGAAATGTTCACCAGAACTGCAAACTAAACTCAAAGATCCAGCAATTACAATGGAAACACTGAAAAAACTTATGCAAGATTTTGTAGAGTAAGTATTTAAGTTGTTTTTTTCTTTTGGTTTTTGGGTGATTTTTTTTTTTATATCTTATCATTTTTTAAATTACTTTTTTATTTTCCAGTGCTGCAAAGTCAGGTACCCACAAAGAAAAAGGCTGGCCTGATTGGGCTTATGGTGTATCAAAAATTGGAGTCAGTGTGATGAGCTTCATTCAGCAGAGAACAATGATGAATGACCCAAGAGAGGATATTGTCATCAATGCTGTGAGATTAAACACTTATCTTTTATAATCTACCCATACATTAAAGTAATAAATAAATTTAGACTTTTCTTTCTTTCTGTTGTATAACACAGTACAGCAGCAAATTTATTATTTTGAAAAATGGTAGGTTTGCAGCATCAGGCATAAAAGAACATTTCTTATTTTGTGTGTGTTTTTTGTTTTTTGGTGTTTTTTTCATGAAGTAAGTGCCATAATAATGCCTGGAAAAGAGAATTGTATTATGTAAAGATGCCAGTCACATGGGATTCTTAACCTTTAATATATTGATCTTTTTGTTAATTTTTTTAAATTAGTTGAAATATAATTAAAACAAAATTTATGTTGTTGAATTTTTTACAGTAAATTGTTGTATTTTGTGCTTTTTGTTTTCAGTGCAGTCCAGGCTATGTAGCAACAGATATGACCAGTTACAAAGGCCATAAAACAATTGATGAAGGTATATTTTTAAAATTACATTTAAAATTTGTGAGTGAAACATTTCTGAAACTTTTAAGTTGAATTAAATACATAAATATAATTTTTTTTTAAATGTAGATATTTATATAATTATTTTCAAAATTTGAAGTTGAAAAACAACAAAACAAAAACATTTCTTCTTTCCCTCGAAAATTTTTCTGTTTTTACAAATTTATTTCCCTTTTTACATAGTTTATAGCAGTTATCTCCCTTAGCATTACTTCTATGAATTGTATCAAAATTTCCTGTAGATTTCAAGAAAATGTATTGTTTAAACAGGTGGAATGAAAAAACAAAACAGAGTGGAGGATTAATATTATAATGTCTGTTACACCAGATTATTATTATTATTATTGTTGTTGTTGTTGTTGTTAAATGCTGTCTCAAATATTTTAGAAACAGGTCAACAGTTTTTATTGTGCTGTTACTGCTGCTGCTGTTACCACTACAACTATTATTTATTACAGGTGCAGACACCCCAGTCTACCTTGCACTGTTACCACCAAATACAACTTCTCCAAAAGGAAATTATGTAGCTGACAGAAAAATAGAACCATGGGGGTGAAATAAATAAAAGAACTCTGATGAGACTACAATAATAAATATTAATAATTAAAACAAGATCCAGAACAAATTAGCAATATATTGCTCTTGAGTGATTGTCAGGAAATTATTCAGTTATAGCAAAAGGTAAAACTGTAAAGCAGTGTCTGGGCATTTTTATAGATTCCAGTTATTTGATTTTTAAAATTTAAGCCATTACTGCAGTGACATTTACAACAATGCAAGAGTTTATTTATAGTAGCCATGTGAGTATTAGCTGGAATGTAAATCAACTGAAGCCAAACCACATACTCTGAAATTAAAATATATACTATTCAATTTAGAAATAAAAACCAAAATGGATTTATAATTATTTTTCTCTTGTACATTAATAGAGTGAAATTATAACATTTAATTCAGAAATTATCCAGATTTAAAAGTAAGAAAACTATTGTAAGAAATAAGATATCAGTAATAAAAAAAATATTAATAATAAAATATAATACAGAATAATGATTTAAATATATTTTCAACAATTGATCCAAAAGACAAATTAATTTATTATCTACTCCTATATTTTCCTGTCTGACACTTGACAGCTGACTAGCTTTTTGTTTGGTTTTGTTGTTAACTCACAACTTTACAGCATACATCTTGGAAAACGAAAATCTCTGAACAAATTTCAATAAATCAGAATCAGATGATTTTCAACATAATAAAAGTTTTATAATCAAGTAGCCTACTGTTATTAAAAAATCTTTTTTTTTTTTCACTATAAAACTATTTTTTAATAGATTTTCATAAATTTTTATTAATTTACTGATATTCAGATTTATTACAATTTGTACAAAGAACCATTTTGTAATAAACAGCTTTTAAAAAATTATAAAGATTTTTTTAATCATCTCCAAATTACTGTATGTGTTAGACTGGGTGTAATAAAACAAGTGACAATTGTATGCCTGCCTTTCTTGTATCTCGAGGGCAGTTTAAAAATGGCAGCAAAACTTCTTGTCACGTCCTGCCTAAGTTTTGCAGACAGACAAAACTATGCCTCCATTTCATAAACGCGTCTTTCTGGTTAATGGCAAAGGACTTTTACAGGGACTCTCCCACAGGCAGGATAATAAACACAGGGCCTTTGTTAAATGAGTACTGACTGGAACGGGAAACTGGTGAAGGGGTTTACCAAGAGATATCGTGAATGGGCATTCCGCCATAGCAACAGAGTTATTGGTAATCAGATACAAACTGTATTCAAATAATGGAGCTGTAATTTACCTTTCACGCAGCTAATCATAAATATAAACTTTAACACAAATTCTGTAATCTCGCTAGGATGAATAAAAATTGCAGTTTTATATCAGTGCTTCTCCAGCCAGTGCTGTTAAATTATTTCTTGTTATAATAATATTTAAACTAAAAGTATATTTACTCTCTCTCTCTCTCTCTCTCTCTCTCTCTCTCTCTCTCTCTCTCTCTCTCTCTCTCTCTCTCTCTCTCTCTCTCTCTCTCAGTTTAATTTTTTGTTCTAAGTTAATTTTTACATTTCTTTTTATGTTTTTGATATATTGTTAAACACTGACTCGGTACCTGATTTATAAGGTCGCGTACATCTAGAAGAGCCAAAACGTCTGAACAAATTTCCATAAATCAGAATAAGAAAGCGTTCACCCTAAACTAGGTACTGCACGTCAAATGACTCACCTATCGTACCGAGTAACTTCGCTCTTCCAAAGGATGTATCAACTCCTAACAACACACGTTCTTCAAAGATACAATAAAATATAATGAAGTGGTGCACAGTACAATCTGCTTAGCTGAAAATTATTATTATTATTATTATTATTTTAAAAATAATACAAATTGATTTAATTTCTTTTATGTAAAGTCCACCATTCAGGTCCGCATACAGGTATTCATACCTATTTATTTGTTTGAAAATTACAGAAATAAGTAAGAAAACTAGTCTATTTCGATTAAGGAATATTTATAGTTATAAAAAGTTATCGAAATGAAACATTTAAAACAGATCACATGAACATAGGTCCACCTGAATTTTTAACAATGCATTACGTTTTCACATGTTTTTATCTGTGTCTTTGGTATGGTCTTTATTCTATCCGCCTTTACTTTCTTGCTTACTTACTTACTTACTTACTTACTTACTTACTTACTTATTTACTAACTTACTTGCTGTACATACATTATTTTCATTATATTTTCATTTTATTTATTTATTTATTTTACTTTAATAATTATTGAAAACATTTTAAGATTTTTTGTTGTACTACCTGAGCTAAGTATTCTAGACTAGTCAAGTTTATTTTATCTCCGTTTCCATAATAAAAAAATAATATTATTAATGTTAGGTAAAGGTAAACATTTCCACTGAAGTAAAATACAAATGCCAAAGCGCTGGTTATTGTTTGTGTCGCTATGGTGTATTGCACCAGTGTGTGCAATGCATATTCTGCAAAATGTTAGTAAATATTTTTCTTGACAACGACATATATAATATGTATATTAAGAAAATGAAAAATGCAGTTCATGTCAGGGTGACGATTTAAATGTGGTTTTATGGGTAATTGAATCGATTGATTTATTACATAATAAAATACGTGTTACATTATGACAAGGGATTGGGGTTTTTTGAGGGGGGGTTTCTTGCTTTTGAGAATAATAACATATTATGTGATCTTATACAGGGATATAATATTTGACATAACATTATTATTATTATTATTATTAAATATAATTAAAAGCACGCATCTAATATGCAGAGGCTATATTACTGTTGAAAATGATGTTTAGAACTGTCAGAGTTAATAAAAATGATATAAATTTCTTTCATTAGTGGCAGATTTAATTAACGTGCATTTGTCCATCAGCTTAAAGCGTATTTTTAATGACAGGAAGAAACAGTGTAAATAAATTTATACGTCTAATTTACACTTAATTTGTATTTTGCCTTCCAAACGTAATTAATAATGAACCAAACCACAAAAAATAAATTTTCATAAACATGGGTGGCGCCTTTTTTTTTTTTTTTTTTTATATATATATATATATATTATTTTGTGACGTTATTGCGTTTACCAGTTTGATTTATAGATTCTTCTAATATCGTTTTGAAATAAAATCTTAAAATAATAATAATAATAACAACATGACACTCCCAAGACACTTGTAAAAAGTTGGCGTTCAGATACTTTGTAACAGTATTATTTTACTGTTATACCAAGTTAAAAGTGATGAAAGGTCACACTGTTTTTTTCTTACTGCCACAGATAAATCTACGCACTTTAATACTTGCAATCTAAATTCTAAAGCCCACTAAGAACACTCATTAATGACCCAAGTTCAAATTTATAAATAAAATAAAATAAAATATTAATAGTGATAAAATTAGAAAAAAAGATTAAGAGAGAATGATAAAACAACATTAATAATAATAATAATAATAATAAAAAAAATGAATAAAATATATACACATAATAGAGCAGTTTTAAATAAGTTCTTTTTTTTTTTTTTTCCATGCATTATACACCTACCATTCTTTTCTTTTCTAAACTTTCTTTTTTCTTCTTTTAAGTACCAGTGGCAGTAATAAAAATTAATATATTCGCCTTTTTGTCGCTGTCGAGTTGGGTGCAGTAAATTCAAGACGCAGAAAACGGCAACGACGTAGGCTCTGAAATCATAACCCGAAGCAGACGCAAGCGATAACTGATCGTTAGTGGGTATGTATTATCATCAACATCATTATACTTATTTATTTATTTATTTATTTATTTATTTATTTATTTATCACTATTACTGACTGTTATTGATTACTAAATACATTTATGATTATGTACATTTGTTTGTTTATTACTGATTTTATTCCTGTTATTATTATATCATTACTTCATCATTCTTATTAATATTGTTGCTGCTGCTATATTAATGTTATCTTGTTGTTTGTTTTGTTGTTGTTTTTAGTGTGGATGTTGTTTTGATGTTATAAAAAAATAAATTAAGCACAGAAAGAAAATAAACACAACTTAAACATAATCCAAGTTGTTGGCGTTGTTACCTAATGTTATTCAAATACACTTGATTTAACTGATAAACTAACAGAACTCGGGCCTGTGTGTTATATAAAACTTATTTATTTCTACCATTCAAGGGTAAATAAAAGTTAATTACTAATAATCAGATATAAAATTAATATATTAAAAGATCATTTACAACAGAAAAATAAACGAACAAATTATCTGTGCGTGTATCCTTCTAAAATAAATAAATAAATAAATAAAAAAGGTGTTCGTTTTTGTTTTTCACAGTGCATCAGTTGGGATACTTCCCATTCTAGCCAGGGCTCACGATTTATTTATAAGAAGCCAGGGTGTGCGTGGTTATTGTGTGTTTGTGGAGGGGTGAAATAAAATATAACTTGCTGCTGACTGGTACAAGTAGGACACGTGGTGACAGCGGATTTTTCTCTCTGATTTCGTCACAATATTAAAAACAGCAAAAATCTTGTAGCAAAAAAGCAAATATTCCATTCATTTGTTCTATTTTAACGTGCGAGCTATAAACAAAATATTTTTTAAAAGTTACGTTACGACAGATTAGAGCAGTTATTTTATAAAACATTATTCTACCAGAAAATATTATTTAGACGCAATATTTCACATCATTTATGTATTCCCTTTGCTTGTGTTTTCCCCTTCTTTGAGAGCATACTTAGTAATATGGGGCATTTTCGTTGAGAGCTTCAAACCTTATTTAGCAGATTAGCCCTCCGAAATACCTTGAAAATTATACACATGCATACACACATAGGAGTAACTATACACACGCATACATAAACATACACACACATACACACATACAGGAAATTCGTTTCGAATTTTCTAGTAACTAAAATAATCAAGTATTTGTGGAAATAGTACATTTACTTTCTTTTCTTGTTTTTGTTTTCTAGCTTATTTATTTATTTATTATTATTATTACTATTTGTTTTGTTGTTGTTTTTCTAATTTTTTCTCTTTTTTTTCTTCTTTTTTCTTTTCTTCTTTTTTTTTTTTTTTTTTTTTTGCTTCTGACTGATGGGATAAGTAAACACTGGTATTTAAATAAAAATTCAGGCATTTTTTCAAAAAAAATAGTTACTCTTTTCGTTAACCTTACAGCAATGCTACAGAGAGAGAGAGAGAGAGAGAGAGAGAGAGAGAGAGAGAGAGAGAGAGAGAGAGAGAGAGAGAGAGAGAGAGAGCGTTATTACACCGTGCACTTTTAACGCAACAAAACTCAGCACCGAAATTACTCTAAAAAGGGATTCCGTAGAGTGCACATTCCATCCGCGCTCCTCGAAACAAACCCAAAGCGGTTTGTCGTTGTCATGGAAACCTATTATTTCCTGCAACTAAAGATCTGACCAATAGCGTTGGTTTTAACCAGCTGTTACGTCCAAGATGCGCAATGAGGTTGTACAGACGGAGGCAGGAGTGCGTCGCGCGTGTTCCCCGGAAGCGAAAGCAAGACCAGTGCAAGCCTACGGCAATTAAAAACAGTTTGACGATGATTTCTTGACAGTCGGTTCCAGGTCGCTTGGTGGGCAGTCGTACGGTTTTTGCACGCAGTTTATCTTCTCTGCCGGTGAGTTTCTCTTGTTATTTTTTTTCATTTAAAATTAAATGCAGAAGACAGGAAACATGAGACGTTTCTGATCAAACATTCCATGCGGTTTAAATAGCAGTGGGATTTGTCTGGGGCGCAGACACACTTTTTTTTTGTGGTTGTTGTTGTTGTATTGCATGTTCCACCAGTGACCAACAGCACGCGCCTTTCCAAATAGCCGAGTGGTTGAAGTGCCTGTAATTGTGTTACGCCGTTCTGGTTCAGTGAGATGAAAATCACTAATTTCAGTGCATCGCGTATTGGGAAATTTAGAGTGGTGCTAGCATTCGATTAAACCAGCTGATTAAATCGTGTTGTGAGACTTAAAAGTCTGGTTCACTAAATTATCAGATAGATGGCGCGGGTTAGAAATACATTTATTATACTACGTTATACATTTATTTTTTGACTTGCATAGATGTAGTGAAACTAAAAGTAGATACAAATAACATTAACTTTTAACTTTTAAAAGCATTTTGTTTTACAGTTATATAGTTAAAATATATCAATTTAAACTAAAATTCTCTCTCTCTCTCTCTCTCTCTCTCTCTCTCTCTCTCTCTCTCTCTCTCTCTCTCTCTCACACACACACACACACACACACACACACACGTTTGTAATTTTTATTAAATCACTTTCAAAGTACAGTAAGTGCTACCATTTTGTTTTGTGTTAAAAAGTAAATTGTCTGTACGCATCAGATACATCTCCTATATTATTAATGCCTTGTGTCTCTTCATCATTTTTTTTTTTTTTTTTTATAATTATTTAATTATTTAATATACCCCTTTCAGAAATAAAAAAATAAAAATAAAATCGCAAACAAAATTTTAAAATATTTTTTTAAAATGTCTGACACAAGTTTTTTTTTTTTCATTTATTATTATTATTTTTATTTTTTTTTTTTTTTTTTTTGTCCTCAAACGTTCTCCTTATTTGACCTCTCTTCAAATTTCTTAAAGGAATCTAAGAGTTACAAGATAGGAGTGGCTATGTTTTTATTGGAATTTTTGGGTCAATAGCTTTCAAGTTAAAATTTAAGTTTTATAATAAAAAAAAAAAAAATGGAGAAAAAACCTTGACACTATCTGTGATCTGGAGATAATAATTAAAACAAATTTATTAAAAAATGGAGACACATACTTGCTGAGTACATTTTTTGGACCTGCCATTTAGTTTACATTCAGTTTTAATATAAAAGTTTTGCTTTTTAAGTAACCGGTCCTCTGTTGCAGGTTTAGAAAATGAAGATGTGAAATTTAAAACAATTTTGTGTTTTTGTTTTCTGTTGACATGACCAGTGATGACATCATGTTTAATTTGACACTGCAGGCTCCTGGCATCCTTGGGAGAAGTGATTGAAAATACCATATGTCGTTAAAAAGAAAAAATGGGGAAAAAATATGACGCAGCTGTTTTTTAACGGGTTGTTTGGTAAAAAGAAAATTTTGTTTTTTTCAGAATCTTTACGAAATGATCAACACATACTTAGGTGTTATTATCAGTTTAGCAATTTTTTTTTTCGTTTAAAGAAAGATCTGTTGAAATTTTGTTATTTATATAATAATAAGATGAAATACTATCACAGCTAGTCTCTCTGCATTAATTTGCCTAGCAAATGTTTGTTTTAAGATCAGATATTCTTTCTTAATGGCAATTCAGAACATTTACACAGAAACTTGTAGTTAAAAAATGAGCAGCCATTACCTGGCACGTTGTCAAGACAACTGCAAAAACAAACTCCCAGACTTCACTCCCTGAAACAGGAAAATAGTCAACCATTTTTAAAATGTTTCCATGAGTAAAGGTTCAAGAATGTACGTTTAAGCTCTGCAAGCAGTGATCTGATTTATTTACCCAGGAAAGTGTTAGTATGTTGGAGCATCTGCTCAGTTTACCCATGAAAACATTAGTATGTTAAAGAATCTGGTTTATTTGTGCAAGACAGTGTTAGTAAATCAGAGCATATGGTTTATTTTTCCTAGTGAGTATCAGTATGTTGAATGACTTATTTATCCAAAGCAGTTTAGTATGTTAAAGGATCTGGTCTATATAACCAAGCCATTATTAGTATATTAAAATATCTGATTTGTTTATTCACAAAAATTATTATGTTAGAGCATGTAATTTATTTGTCCAAGACAGTTTTAATATGTTAAATAATCTGGTCTATTTATTCAAAACAATGTTAGTATGTTAAATAACCTGGATATTTATTCAAGACAATGTTTGTATGTTAAGTATAGAAATGTTAGTATGTTAGAGGATCTGTTCATTTATCCAAAATACTGTTAGTATGTTAGAGGATCTGGTTTATTTATCCAAGAGATTGTTAGTGTGTAAGAAGATCTGTTTATTTTCCCAAGATAATTTGACTGTTTAGAAGGTCAGATTTGTGTTTGCCCAAGTCAGTGTTAGTGTGTTAGACGACAGAGAAATGTAATTGTCTTCTACAGTTAGCTCTCAGTCGGTATCAGGATATGATCTCAGAACCTTTCTGTCCAAAATTTAAAAGATTTAACAATAAGCAAAGGGAGTAATGTTTCAAGAGATTAGCACAGGGATATTTACCATCAAACTGTCTTGAAAAGTACATTTGCTGTCGGGCAGAAGCTGTTATTTTATTGACAGGAGCAAGGCTTTGTCAAAGCCTAAGAACAATATTTATTTTGGTTTTACCAGGTCACATTATCTGGACTGTAGGGTTAAACTGTTTCAATCATTGTTTACTTGTACCGGATCTTGACAGCACCTTTTTAATTACACCTGACAAACTAGCATTTCTTAATATTACCTTGTTAGGGTATGTAATAATTTACTTATTTTCTGCTGTAGATATTTACTTATTTTCTGCTATAGCTATTTACTTATTTTCTGCTGTTGCTATTTACTTATTTTCTGCTGTAGCTATTTACTTTCATACTTCTTCACGTTTTCGTGACAAGCAACAAAAGAAAATTTCAAGGTGTATCCCTTTTGTTATTACTTGAAGTAATTTTATTTTGTTATCAGTTTAGCTCAGTCATCTTAAACTAGTTAATCCTTCATACAACTGTGAATGAAACTAGTGACAAAAACTAACAATTGAATGTATGGAAATTTAATTTGCAGGTGAATTATATATTGCGATAATGTCACATGAGTGAATGATACTGAAATAGGTAAAGAAGTATTGGTTTGATCAAAATTATTTTTTCAGTGTATTTCATGCTGCTTAGAGTACATATTGGTCACTGGTACATATATATATTTATTATTATAAATGCTGTGAATACTGTGAAGCTGGAATAATATTGTGTTAACTAGACATATATTAAATTAAATAATATCAAAAGAATAGAGCAGATAACTGCATTTCACTTTTATCTGTTTAATAATAAATGAATAAATAAACAGTCTATAAATGTTTCATTCCTTTAACCAGTTTACAGTTATATTTAAATAACCAAGTCAAAGAGAACTACTTTTAAATTTTATAATTAAAGGAAAACAAAACAGGTCATGTAATTAATAATTTTTGTATAATAAATAATGCTACATAATAAATAAGTTGTGGTTTCCATGTGTATGTCACATGGAGTTTGTTTACTAAGGTCATTGAACAATGATCTCAAGAACTGCACAGTGTGTTTTAGAATGAACAATTTGGGTGTGGTGCTGCATGAGATGAGTTATTGAAAGTGTATGATTTTGCTAATACGCAATGGCCTATCTCTAAAGAACATACAGAACAAATGTATTTGGATAGTCAAGCACTTAGCAGTGCAGTTCTTTGTTCTGAATTCAAATATATTTTGCTATCACCATAACAGCATGATTCAGTAATTCATAGTTCACATTCACAATAAGCAGTGACACAAGCATGTGTCTGTCTTCTATAAGAGTATTTGACTTCATAAACACAACCTAAGATTTGCACCACACGCTCAGTATTAAGTAAAATATATGCATTGGTTTTATGATATAGCTGTTAGAGTTCAGTGCACACCTTTCGTAAACATTTATCTGTTTTTTTTAAAAATAATTCTAACAAAAGAAAAAACATTAAGTGTAACAAAGTTATCTCCCTTCCAACACTTAGTTTTAATTGCATTTTGCACCTATTCAGATGAACTTTTAAATATGTATAAACATTTATTGTCTTTTTAAATGAACATTTTTTTTTTCTACACAAATACTTTTGGAATATATTTTTTTCACCCATTACTTAAGGCCAAAGTATAGTAATTATTTCAAGCAAGTATGTGTGCACACACATCCACACACACATTTTACACCAATTTTTTTATGGTATTTTAATAATAAAATTTTAGAGCTAATGTCAGTATCTGGTAAATTTTTAATAATACAAAATTACTGCCAAACTTGGAAAAGGAAAAAGAATAATTTTAAAAATTTTAGCATATAATTTAGCTTTTATGATTTTAAAGAATTTACTAAATACTCTTCTGATTTCAGTTTTTCCAGTTGGAAAATTTCTAATCATAAAATAACTAAGGTTAAAAAATAATAATGATAATAAATGAAAATATATATTGACATATAATTTTGGATTTATAATTTTTATCAAATTACTAATAAAAAAATCTAATTGTAATTCCCTGATATGGAAAATTTCTAATTATAAAATAAATGAAAAAAAAAAAAAAAAAAAAATAAATAGTTTTTTGCCTGTCAAAAATATCCCAAAAACAAAATTGAATGAACACTTATTTTATTAATTAATTAATTAATTATTATTATTATTATTATTATTATTATTTTATTATTTTTTCTTTTCTTTTTTTCTTTTTCTTTATTTTTTTGTTGTTTTGATACAATAGAAACAAAAATGATACTATCCTGGAAATTACTAAATGAAAATTTTATGATCTTGTTTAGATCTAATTACAAAAATTGCCATCAAAGGTTTACAAAAAGTTGAAAGCAAATTTTGATGTGCTTTTGTTTTTAGCAACAGTGCATTAGTGACTGGGAGAGATCCATTAAAAAGTAACTTGCCACTGGCAAAAAGCTGTCATCAAGCTACAATTATGGCTTTGGGAAGCATGTTTAAGACATATAATCCATAGGGACAATTATGTGGCTGAATGCTTTTTTATAATTAGCAAATAACTGGTGAAAAAACAACAACACATTAAAAAAAAAGAGGAAAAAAAGAAATTATATTAAGATTTATTTAAGTAATTTTGCCTTAACATAAAAACAGGAGATTTTTAATGTATTGTTTACAAAAGTTGTAGTTTGTGGGAATGATCATGTTAAAACTGATTTGTAAGAGAGGTCCATTTACACATTGAGTGGCTTTCTTCTCTCTTGTGTTTGTAAAAAAAAAAAAAAAAAAATGAATTATGAGTAGATATATAATGACTGTTAATATACAAATTTTGAAATTTCAGTAAACATTATTCATTTATAGAGAGTACTATTTAACATCTGCTGAAGACAGTCACACAATCAATGTGCCAGAAATGTTTTTAACCACTTCACAACCAAGGATGGTGTTTTGTTTTATGTTGCAGGTATAACCCATTGTACTTTTGAATGTGGTTATTTAACCATTGTACTTTTGAATGTAGTTATTTAACCATTATACTTCAGAATGTGGTTATTTAACCACTGAACTACTGAATCTGGTTATTTAACCATTGTACTACTGAATGCGGTTATTTAACCATTGAACTACTAAATCTGGCTGTTTAACCATTGTACTTCTGAATCTGGTTATTTAACCATTGTACTACTGAATCTGGCTATTTAACTACTGTACTTTTGAATCTTTGTTATTTAAGCACTGAACTACTGAATGTGGCTATTTAACCATTGTACTTCTGAATGTGGTTATTTAACCACTGTACTATAGAATGTGGTTATTTAGCCATTGTACTATAGAATGTGGTTATTTAACCATTGTACTACTGAATCTGGCTATTTAATCATTGTGGTTGTTTAACATTGTTCTACCAAAGGTGGTTGTTTAACATTGTTCTACCAAAGGTTGTTTAACATTGTTCTACCAAAGGTGGTTGTTTAACATTGTTCTACTAAAGGTGGTTGTTTAACATTGTTCTACCAAAGGTGGTTGTTTAACATTGTTCTACCAAAGGTGGCTGTTTAACATTGTTCTACCAAAGGTGGTTGTTTAACATTGTTCTACCAAAGGTGGTTGTTTAACATTGTTCTACCAAAGGTGGTTGTTTAACATTGTTCTACTAAAGGTGGTTGTTTAACATTGTTCTACCAAAGGTGGTTGTTTAACATTGTTCTACCAAAGGTGGTTGTTTAATGACTTCATCACAAGCTGGTTTTGTTTAACCACCAGGCTGATTATTATTATTTTATTTTTGCTAAATCATGGATGTGTATGCCTTTCACGCAGTTTAAATTAATTAATTATTTTTTTTGATGACTACTCAGTATGGAGATACTGATACACTCATGTACGTACCTGAACAATGGTCAGGAATTTCAAGAAAACTGCATCTCTATCCAGAATTTATTAAGGTTAAAAATAAAATGTGTTGAATTTCAATTTCCGATCATGGATTTGCATGTTTACCTGGCTATTTGCCAACAAATGTGACTTAGGATGACTTCTCATTTGTCTTTTTTTATCTGACATAAAAGCTTGATGAATTTAATCATGCTCTTATTTTTTTAATTAGATTTCTTTTTCTTTTTAAGTATAAATAGTTAAATTAAAAGTAAAAAAAAAAAAAAAAAAAAAAAAAAGTGAATTAAAGAATATTCATTTAATGATAATTTGTCCTGTATTGTCATTCATAGTTATTAAGTATTATTAAGTTATATGTGATATGGGAAGAAACCAACACTGCTCTGCTGTTCTTTTTTTTAAAATTATTATTAAAAACAGGTAATCTTTTATCTAAACATTTACATAAAAACACGTACTTATTAACAGTTTTTGTATTACAGAGATATGAGAAACAATCTGAAGCTTTCGTTATATCTACATTTTTCTTTAGGATTTGGGATTGTCTATCTGCATCTCTCTTTAGAATGAATAAAATATATATATATATATCACATACTCTGATATATCAATTTTGTTAGAATAGGAAATCATTTATGATTGGTATCATGTTTCACACCAAAGTGTTAAAAATTACTCATAAAATGGTATGTTGATCACAAATTAATTTAAAAAAAAAAAAAAAAAAAAAAAGAAGATTAAGAAATGGAAGGTAAAGAAAATAAAAATATAAAAAGTGGAAAAACATTTTTTTGTTATTTTTATATTTGTTTCATTAGAATTACGTTTCATGTGTAGGTGTTTGCAAATTAAATTACAGGCTGAATTATACTGATGAATTATGTATGTTGCAAGTACGGTTATATCCTTTTTTTTTCCCCTTTTTTTTTCCACATATATTTTATTTATTTACTTACTTACATTATTATTATTATTATTATTATTATTTATTTTTTTTTTTTTTTTCTCTCTCTCTCTCTCTCTCTCTCTCTCTCTCTCTCTCTCTCTCTCTCTCTCTCTCTGTGTGTGTGCAGTATTGAAGATAATGGGGTTTTTTATGTGCAATATAAATATTCAAGGTTAGATTTTATTTTCATGTTATTGAATAATGTCAGTTATGATGAACAGATGTTTTTATGGTTAATATCATCACGGGTACCAAGTACAGGTTTTATACACTATTTGTACAATACCAGCAGCAAACTTTTAAAATTACATTTATATATATGTATATACAATACCTATTTTAATATGTATGTTACCAGTTATGAAAGTGAGGTATATCAATTATCAAGGTTAAATTTTGCTTGTATAATGTATACCAATTACAAAATTTGTAACTTAACTCTTATTTTCTGCAGCAGATAAAGCGTCTGGCTTTGTCAGAAAGCTTCCCTTGATTAGCATGTTAAGTTTTTCATTCACTCACTATCAGTTACCAAGGTTTATATACTTACAGTTATAATATCAGCAGCCAAGCTTAGCTTTTGCATGTGCAGTATATAACTGTTGTGAAGGTGAGATCTTTTATGTATGATACCAGTTGTCAAACTTAATTTTTACATACATAAAATATCAGTTATCAATATTCATATCTTATAATATCAGTTATCAATGTTCATATCTTATAATATCAGTTATCTATGTTCATATACTTATAATATCAGTTATCAAAGATCATATACTTATAATATCAGTTATTAAGGTCTGATATTGTATATATAGTAAATGCCAGTTACGAAAGTTAGATTTGTGTTTGTATAATATCAGTTATCAAACTTAAGTTTTATATACATATAATGTCAGTTATCGATGTTTATATCTTATAAGATCATTATCAAGGTTCATATACTTATAATATCAGTTATCAAAGATCATATACTTATAATATAATTTATCAAAGATCATATACTTATAATATCAGTTATTAAGGCCTGATATTGTATATATAGTAAATGCCAGTTACAAACGTTAGATTTGTGTTTGTATAATGTCAGTTATCAAGGTCTTGAGTTATATGAATAATCCCATTATCTAGTTTATGTTTTGCATCAGTTATGGTGTGGTTGGACTTTCTTTTTTCAAAAGAAGCTAGGGCTGTAATAATTTGATTTCCTCAGAAACGAGACAGGCTTATTTCTTCATGTCCAGATGCCCTATCACGTTTCAACAGGGTCGAACATTGTTTCTGTTGGTGTTGACCTAATTTGAAGTGTGACAGCTACATGCAGCCCTGTGTCACTGTCACACTGCAATCTCCAGTTACACACCCAGGTGAGTTGCCCTCTCAGGACATGATGTAGACAAGCATACCGTAAACCTTCTCTTTACTGCCACTTGGGGTTTTTTCCACTGTTAATTTCATACTCGAGGTGGAAATACAAAAGTGGATTTTTTTTTTTTTTTTTTTTAAATTTTTAATTTTGTTATCCAGTATTCTCAGTTCAAATATTTCACTGTTGTAGTTGACGGAGTTGCCAGCTGTGCACATGAATGGAGCAAGGGCTGCAGTAGTTTTTATTACACAGCAGACTGTTTGAAGAGCACGTTATTTAAGCTTTACAGTATTTGACATTTTGTCATAATATATTGCCTCTCTGTCTGTAGGTGACTGACTGTACAGCTTGGATTGTGCACTATCCAGCTCGGCTGGGGATGTGGATGAAAGGGTGTCCAGTCGTGTGGTAAGTACTAGTTCTTTTTTCAGTCACTGACTCTGTACAGTATTACACACCATTCAGTACTGATACTAGCACACGTGACAGAGTATTTCAGTCAGTTACGTGTACAGAAAATAGCTGAATGTGCCGGTGATACTTTAAACCGGTCTGTGTGCAGTCACTGCAGTGTTTTTGAATTGATTCTGACCACATAGCAGCTGTTGCAATATAGCAGTGGATTGTCCACTGAAGCTGTCGTTTGTTTCATAATAAATAGGTGGTAAATATTAAAAGACACAAATTGTTTATAATGTACAGAGAATTAAGAGGTATTTTAATCATTAAAATAATATGTAGTGTGTTACACTAAACCTTTAGTTCATGTTGTGAGTTGTGTTGGTAATTCTAAAAATATTCCTTTCTTTTAGAAAATCTTAGAAGGTTTTTGAATGTTTATTTTTGTAGTTTGTATTCTGCATTAAAAGTGATAATATATTTGCCATTTTGACAGAAGTAATAATAATTATACACACACACATAATGCACATAAGCATGCATGCACATGTACAATATATACGTGCATTCTAAAATAAGAGAAAATGAAGATGCAATATGTATATCCTCAATCACACACACACACCATATATAGACACATAAAAATAGTGAACATCTTTCTCTAAACTGTTTTGATAATGCATCTTACATACATACATACATGTAATATATTGTATACTTGTATTCTAAAATAATAGAAAATGAAGATGAAAATTTTATGTATGTCACACACACACACACACACACACACACACACACATAGAGCTACTTAAAAAAAAGAGAAGATGCTGATATACATCTTTCTCTATACTTCTTTTTACAATGTATATTTGACACAACAGACACAATGAGGAGCCAATGTGTTTTTCACTATAACTACTTTGATACTGTACATCAGACAGATATCTTCTAGGTGACCAGCCAGTGATACAGTGAGTAGAAATTGGCCGGCAATCTGTAAAACATATCGCAGTGCAAAATACAAATTGTCAGTCACCTCTAACACATACCAGAAAACTCACACGTTTAATTTAATCCTGCAATTTCTGTAACACAATTTCGTTGATGGTTTTCTTTGGTAATAAAATTGATTTTGGGAAAGGAAAAAAAAAAAATGAAAGAAGAAAATTACTTTATCAGAGGAATGGTGTAGCTTCATATATATTATTAAGTCAGACTTATTAACTTTCTGCAATTTTTATTTTTTATTTTTTTTGGATGAGAGTGTTCCTTCATATTTTATTTATTTTATTTTATTATTATTAGTTATTATTATTTTTTTTTTTTTTTTTAGCAACATATAATTTGGCTTGATAAATAATAACCGTATAGTTATTTGTCACAACTGGACTTCTTGTCTAGGTCAAAACTGAAGAGATAATCTTCACAGTTCTTTCAGATGTTGTAGTTGTCATGTAGCTTAGTGGTTACTACAGTCTGTCATTTAAAAGTTGTTTCCCATTCCAGCCAGTTCTACATAACTGTTTACCACAGCTGATATTTGTTTTTTGTTTTACCGTTTATGAGAAGGTGCACATGAAAGAATATTTGCTGCTATTTAATAGTCATAGTTCGGATGGTTTGCAGCAGCATCAGGTTATTTATTTTTGGATTTATTTATTATTCTTATTGTTGTTATAAATAATAATATTTATTTATTTATTTATTTTTGTGTGTTTGTTGGATGTGAATTTTAAATCATTTTTATGATCATCTTTTACTTCAGCCTGATTGAATATTGTATAAAATAACAGAGTGCAGAGAATGGCAACAGCTTGAAATACAAAACAGTTAATCTTCAGTGATGCAGTGTGTAGCTAGTAGTGCACATACTTCATATGTTTTTGTATTACCAAGCAATATGTATGTGAATGTATATTTCAGCACGTGCCTATATTATATGTATATGTGTATCTATGCATATATGTATGTATGTGTATGAGTACATGTATATATATATTTTTTTTTAATCTGTACATAGTTTTGTAGGATTATATGTTTGTATGTTTGTGTATATATAGATATTGAAGTATGTATATGAATGCATATGTATGTATGTATATGAATGTATACTTATGTGCATGTTTGAATTTGTATTTATGTGATATGCATATACTTAATGTGTATAAATTAACAATTCTCTGAACTGTGCAGGAAATGTTTAATTGTGTAAAACTCACAGCAAGTAACGTCATCTCTCAATCAGAAAAGCCACTTGTTACATTTGTCATGGAGCCGTGATAAGAACAGGAAATTTCAAATGATATCACGTAAGTGGACTGATCCTGTGATCAGTTATATCCAACACAACCATTCTAAACACTTATCTACAGTATTGTGTGTGCTCTATGAATAGTCAGAGAAAGTGAGAATATAGCACTGAGATTAAGTGTGTGTGTGTGTGTGTGTGTGTGTGTGTGAACGTGTATGTGTATATGCATGCTTGTGTGGGTATGTATGTATGTACGTATGTGTGTCTGTGTGTGTCAGGGTATAGGAGTAT
Organism: Chrysomallon squamiferum; assembly: GCA_012295275.1. Lineage (NCBI taxonomy): Eukaryota > Metazoa > Mollusca > Gastropoda > Neomphalida > Peltospiridae > Chrysomallon > Chrysomallon squamiferum. The sequence continues at coordinate 2,146,840 of CM022670.1, forward strand.
GTGATGCTGTCATGTGTAACTGTGTGTGTCCAGTGAATCAGAAGGGATGTGAAACATTCAGTGAAAAAATCTTCACATAACAATGCTTAGCTAACAGAGCATGACCGTGTCATTGTGTGTCTACTTCCTCGACTTCAAACAACGATGAAGGTCACCTGGGAACATTTTTACACAGCTTCACGCAAAGAATGTTTGTTAATCAAGGCAACCATATCGCCTGCATTGTGAAGTACTCTAGTTCTTGAAAGTTTTAAATTAATATGAATGTTACATAAGTAATGAAATAAGATGTTTTGATACTTTCCCAGTTCAGTCTGTGTATGAGAAAATATCAAAATAAAAAACAGTACAAGTATAGCATGCAGTTTAGAGTTGAGAGCAGTTCTGTAATATTTCTTATTCCTTTCAGTGCCCAGTGACTGTTTTATCAAAGGCCAGCATTTGTGCTCTTCTGTACTGTGAGAAAATGCCTGTAAAATATCGTTTTCTAATAAGTAATAAATACAGCCAGTGATGATGCAGAAAATCATGTCTGACATCTTACAACTGTTAATAAATAGCAAAGTTATAGACGAAATATTTATTTAATAATTTATTGATCAAATCTACAGTTATTCAGTTTAGATCCAGGATACAACAGTACTCTATAACAGCCATTTTGAGGCTGACCGCTTGACCACTGGACTGGTCAGTAAGAAACATGATCAGATTTTTTCCCCACTAAATTTTATCTTCACAGGTCACTGCATACTTGCCATTTTAATACGAAACAGCTTGATTCAGCTCTACTCTGTCATTTACTTCACTGGAATTCCTTTGATTTCAGGAGACTTGTTTTAGCTTTAAGGTTAGCCTACTTGTTTTCAAGGATAAGAAAATAAAAAGGAATATTTTATCTAGTTGTGTAGCTTGTTTTGTTTTTTTGCTGTAATTCTATTTTAATTGTTTATTTTATTTTATTTTATTTTATTCATTCATTTTTATTCGTGTATTTTTATTTTATTTTATTTTGTTTTATTTTATTTAAGTCATTTTATAGGGGATACTAATAAAAATCATCTAGTTAACACAAATTAATATTTTTGTAAGCAAAGAAAAACAGACTGATAATTAAAATATAATAAACTGGGCACTTTCAGTTTAATGCACATAATTCTGTTACATGTTCTGTTTTTTCTCTAAACAACAACATCACTTTGTAAATGTTTATAAGTCATCAGTTTGGAAGTAAAGATAAAATTAAACATCTTCAACTGAAAAGACATTGTTATGTGTTACATCTGGTCACAGTGTCAAAGTCCCAGCAAATTAATTAAAGATAAGATCATTTAATAACTCTGTGTATTTAACACTGTAATTAAATGTTTTATGACACAGGCTGTTAGATGAATATTAATTCATTGAGGAGTATTAAAATGTTATTTTAATTTTATTTTATTTATTTACTATTATTTATTTTTTTATTATAATTATTATAGTATGTATGTATGTATATATATATATATATATATATATATATATATATATATTTTATTTATTATTATTATATTTTTGTTTATTTATTTATTTTTAATAGCAGAATGCATTTTCAGCAATTTTATCTCTGTTGGGATTTGTCCCATTCCAGTTAAATAAATAAATAAATAAATAAAATAATTAAAAAATAATTCCATAATTTCAATAATGAGATTCTTAATGTTATACCAGATTACTGTAAGTCACATTATGTAGTTCCTTTAATACCTGGTTATTAATTTATAAATTTATCATACTTCATCAATCATAAATAAATGCAAAACAATATAACAGAAAATATTGCATAGATATATATGAAAAATTGCTGTAGATTGTTTGGGCTCTGTAGCTGTTTTTTTATTAATTTTAATAAATAGTAATAAAGATAGAAAACAGAGATGGTATCACATTAGTGTTTATAAATCATCTTGCCGTACAAACACTGAAAAAAAAACATTTCATTGTGTCAAGTGTAAGTATCTGCAGGTCACAACAGTGCAATACAGATTTATATCAAAGTTATGGAAAACTGAATAAAATGTCTGTAACTTTTATTTTTTTTTTTTATTTTTACCTTATATTCTAAATTTCTTGCAAGATAGATCTTATACATTAAAAAAAAAAAAAAAAAAACCCACAAGATTATTCATCCTTTGGCATTCATTCATTCATTCATTCATTCATTCATTCATTTATTCATTCATTCATTTATTCATTTATTTTTATTTATCTAATTTTTTATAATTTTGATGTACTTGGTTTGGAAGGGAAATGGAAAATCTGTGTCAGTGGTTAAATAACAATGACGACTGGCTCCTTTCGCTCACAAAGGACCTGTCTACATTCATTCCGTACACTTTATTTACAATGCAACAACCTCTGGCTACTTACACTAGTAAACCCATTGATCATTCATTCACAGCCACTCTCCTGCTGCACCATTTTATTTCACTGACAACATGACAGAACACCCAATGGATGGATTCGACAATTACCATCAATTACGTGATGTCCAGAAGAATAATGAAGCTCGTAATGAAATTACCTGACAACAAAAGATGTATAATTTAAATCTTTTTTTTTTTTTACTGTATTTTGTTTTAAATGTGTGCTGTGTGTGGAACTGTCTCTGCGAGGCTTTGACACATAATCAGTTATTGATTTACTCATTTCTGTCAGATATCCATGATGATGGAACTGTTGTCATTTTATAGCAGTATTATGGCTGAAAGCTTATTACCAATGTTTATCCAAGAAGATTGAGAACATTCTTGCACGTTTCAGATGATATTCTAGAACTGGGTGTAGCAGTCACTGATCATTAAGTCGTAATGCCCTTATATTCACTTGATCGTGTGCAAAAGTAAAATGCATCTGACAGATGAAATGAGAATACGCCTCATCTTTGTCTATCTTTCTCTGTATCCCTGTTCATGAAAATGCTGCCGTAATGAATCGGAGAAAAAAACATTCTTCTGGTTTTAGCACAGACAGAGATTGTTAGACCTAATAGTTTGAAATCACATACTGATATCATTTAGTGTGTTGAAACCTGATTTGTTGTGACTTTCTGAGCTGATTTCTGAATTATGCTGCTTGTTGAAATACGCACATAATAAACCAGTATTTAATCATAGAAGTATAATACATTTAACTTATCTGTATAAAGAAACAAATTACACCATATCTGCATCAGTCAATAATAGAGAGAAAGAGAGAGAGAGAGAGGGGGGGGGGGGGGGGGGAGGGGAGAGGAGGTGCATCAGAACTCAGAATGTTTCATATCCAGAGTATTGACTTAATCACTTAACCACTGACATCACCTCAGCCAAGGCTCTGTGTGATTTATTTTATGTATTTATGTGTTTTTCAATAGATTTTAAGGGCAAAATACTAATTTGAACAGTATGAGCAAACAGACTGTAATTTTCAATGGCATTCTAAACAGTTAAATAAGTGGAGAATATTGATTTTTATTTTCAAGATAAACTTTCAAATGGGTAAATAGTAATTGAAACAAATGTTATTTTGGAGTAAAATTAAACTGTAATAAAGTTGTTTTAGAACTGAATCTAAATAAACTATATATTTTTGTTTCAGAATTGAAGCAGTGTACATAGATTGACGTGTATTATTTACAGACAAATCAAAGGAAATGGTAGGCTTATTGGTGGGTCTTTCTTTTTAGTGTAGTCTGATCACATTACATTTTTGTTTAAAAGTGGATTGAAATAAATAGATTGCATTACCTGTTTTATAGGTGAATCTACCTAAATTGTATTACCTGTGATATAATTAAACACAGTAAAATCTCACACAGTATTTTTGCATGTTTATCTGTAAAACATTAAATCATAATTTTACATAAAGATATATTTATTGTGTGTTTATCTGTAAAACATTAAATCATAATAAAGATAATCATTTATTAAGTTATAGTTATTGTCTAAAAGCTAATTTCACAGTGAAGTGTAGTGGTGCTTCACTTTTGGGGGTAATTTATAATGTCACTCATTTCACCAGTCACATCATTTTTGGGTCAAGAACCGTTCTAAATCTGCTGCTGAAATGATACTTAATCTCTGTAATTGGTTTAGAGTGATTAATTTCAAATGCTTAGATCAGATGGGTGGTGACTGGAGAGGGTAACAAAGCAGTTATTTTAAACCACATCTGGATAGTAAAGGACATCTGGTTTTACAAGTGAGATGGTTTTACAGTGTTTGTTGTTTCAGTGCTGTTAAGTGGGCTAATAAACTTAATATGATATTAATTTAATTTGTTTTTAAAACAATTTTAAAATAGTTGCATCTGCCCACACTTAACAGGTATATAAATGAAAATAAAAATATGCATCTGTAACCATTCCAGAAAGTCTGTTGACTGTTTATAAGTTATGTTGAATTCCAAAGTTCAAACTTAGATTCATTTTGAGAAAACTAGTAACAATACTCAAACTGCATCACATATGATACAGTATGGACATTTTTAATATAAAATTCCATAAAAAGTATCACAAAACAAGCAAAATGTTATATCTTGATTTTTCTTGAATAATCCTAATTAAAAAAAAAAAAAAAAAAAAATTATAATAATAAAGAATTCAAGGACAGATTTTGTTTGTGGGAGGGGTCTGAACTGAGTTTGTTGAATAAATCAAAGTAAGGTTACGTTATACAGAAAGGTTAGTGTTTATTCTCACCCCAGTTCCCCTGGGTGCAGCACGAATCACTGAGCTGGACACAAACATCTTACATTTAATGTTACTTGAACTTAACTTGCCCTCTGTATACATTTTATTTCCATCAATCCATCAACAGGGAAATACTTTATTTGAAATAAAATTTTGATGATGAGAGGAAGACCTTTTGGTAAGATCATAAAATGAATTGAGATCTGTTCAAAGCCTGCAGCTGTAAGATATTCTGTAGAAGTAAAACAAAAACAAAAGAAGATGAAAAAAGGGAGAAACATAAATAAAAACTTCTAAGTTACTTTAATATTAAATGATAAGGTTTTGTTTTTTTCAAGAAGCTTTATATAACTGATATGTGCATCTATCTGATTTCTCTTCTGTCTATTTTCCATGACTTGGTTTATCAAAGGCCATGGTATGTGCTGTACTGATTGTGTGAAAGTACATGCAAAGTGTTGCTTGTTCCAGTTGATGTAGCAGTTCAAAGTATCATGATAAACCTGTGTATGTATGTTTGTAAGTCTCAGACCTTGAGATTAAAATACACACGTTATCTTGAATGTCATATGTGCTCCTAAATAGAATTTTCATTAAATAAAACCGTACATGTTATTTTCTCCCCTTTTGAATGTTTAATAGTCTAGAACGTAACAATATCTTGAACTTGATTCAAAGTCCCTAAAACTTCAAGATAGAGTGAATATGTATGTATGTATGTATGTATGTATGTATGTAAGTATGTAAGTATGTATGTATGTAAGTATGTAAGTATGTATGTAAGTATGTAAGTATGTATGTATATATGTATGTATGTAAGTATGTAAGTATGTATGTATGTATGTATGTATGTATGTATGTAAGTATGTAAGTATGTATGTAAGTATGTATGTAAGTATGTATGTATGTAAGTATGTAAGTATGTAAGTATGTAAGTATGTAAGTATGTAAGTATGTAAGTATGTATGTATGTATGTAAGTATGTAAGTATATATGTATGTATGTAAGTATGTATGTATATATGTATGTAATCTATGACTGCTCATAAGGGTTAATTATACACAATGGGTTATCAGACCAGGTCAGTGTAAGTAAATACTATCCCAGACATGTTAACATCGTTCACAATGTGTGTAAATTTAGCTTGTCATATCAGTTACTGTTTTTAGAGAGTGGGTGTCTGGATACTCATTGTTCAGGTTCAGACAAACATTCTCCCAGTTTTAAAGATTTTTCATTTCTTATACTTATGCAACAGACTGTATAGATGGGGATTTTATTTTTCATGATTAATGAACAGTTTTTGGTGTCAGCTTTCAAACATTGTGAAACACAATATTCACTGAGTTTTATATTGTCATGTGATAAAAGGTTTAAATAGTTAAGAGCTTGTGAAGAGATTCTATTTCTTTTACTATGTTTCATTTCACTGGTAGATTATTTTACATCATCTTTTTAGCCTGTGTTAGAGGTGATACCCCCTCTTTTTGTATCTTATATGTGCACAAAAAAAAAATCTTTATTTTTAGGGATTTTGTATTCTTGTCTTAGGCATGGTTTTTTTGACCTTTTATGAAAAAATGAAAACAGGTTGGCTTGTTATAAATAATTTAAGAATCAGTGGTTAAATATTGTTTAGGCAGATACTTTTTCTCATGGCAATCAAAATCAGAATGGACTTTTGTACACTAACAGTAAAACAGTGATAAATATGGCTTTAAAATAATCTATGTTCAGTAATGATATGAAATAATACATTAAAAGAAAAGCAGAACAAGAAGAGTTTTGGACATTACGTTACACTTCATCATGTTTCCTTCAGTATGACCCTGTTTTTATTTTACAGCATTTCTCCAGGCCTTGTTAACAGTGGTTCTTTCTTCTTTCTCACAAACAGAACAAGCTTGCAGCTATCTCTTCACATAAAAGAAAATAATAGCTTATGCTTGGCTTGTCCTTTGAAATATCAATAACATGTACATTGTACTCACTAATGAGACCTCTTTTTGAACTTGATCTGCAGACATAAACTAAAAGAGGTAAATTTAACAAACTCATGATGACGCATTGTTAATTACAAATACTTTCCTATGTGATTCAGTTTGAATAACAAAAATAACACATTTGTCGATTAGAAAATCATTTTTTTTTTTTTTTTTTTGTAAATTTAGAATTTATAAAAAGACAGAAAATGTTATGAAATGTGATATCATTGTTGCACATATGTTATGGCTTTGGAATAAATGAATTCAGAGTAGAAATAAGATAAATATAATCTTGTGTATATCAAGGAAAGAATTGTTTTATTTAACAACATTTGGTTAAAGACAATTTGCATAGTGAGAGAAATTAACTTGTCTTTCATATGCAGCATCACACAGGGTAGTACATACCATGGCCTTTGTTATACCAGTTGTGGAGCAAAGGCTGGAATTAGAGAGAGAGAATGAATGGTTGTATCCACTCTAACTCTATGGTACATCCAGTATGAATCAAGAGCTGCAGTTCATTTCCTGTTTGTAAATAATTCTGAAAACAAGTGATTTGAAACTTGATGATGATATCTGATTATTTAGGTGGAGTGGATTTTATGCTTATGTTATCAATTGTTGTACCAGTTTAAATATTTTTTAAAAATAGAAAAAAAAACAAATGAAAAAAAAATTAAATTTAAGAAAAAAATGTTTATGCCATAATTTAAAAAGACAATGTTTATGCTGTTATATAAAAGGACAACGTTTTAAAATGATCTAAATGGTGAAATTTGTTTTTAAGTCATAAAAACAAGGAAGAAAACATTTAGGAAGGGCTCAGTGAAGAGATTATTGTACTTGTAACTGCAGTTACTGGAAAACTGTCAACACAAAGTACTCTGCTTAATGATACACAGCTACTTCCTCATTACTCCTCACAAAAACCAAAGTTTTACAACAACAAAACAGAACATTATAAATATTTAGATATCTGTCACAGAAACGTAACACTGAAGAACATTTTACATAGATCTTGACTGGTTAATGTATTTAAAAAAAAAAAAAACATGGCCCATATTTTTTTTCTTTTAAAACGGATAAATATTAAGAAAGAGTTTTGATGTTAATTAGTATGTTTGTGATTGTTTCTAGCTAAAGATCTGCCATGCATTGTTTGGAAAATGATCAACATCAGAGTTGTTAGACCACAACTTTTTGTTGTATAATTAAATACAAATATTCTTAATTGATTTAGTAATTTTTATTCTGGGTGTACATTATATAATAAATACATTGACATGTTTGAACATTTCACTGATGGAAGATTGCTATAAATAGTCCAAACACAGAGGCTGAATTCAAATGCTACAATTATCAGATAGTTTTGTGTTCCAATGGACAGAGTACGTTACACACACCAATTCACTGTTGGTATAATAACTGCTTATTATGTAACTGTCAGACTTCATGACTAAGACAGATGAGTGTTAGCCACTCAGCTACATATAAATACAATACAATTTACTATCAACACTGAGAACTGTGCTAGTATGTTGACAGATTAGTGAAGAGTCCAGAGTCACAGCCTTTCATCCCTGCCGAACAGCCAGACTGAAGTACAAGGACAGACACATTATTTTCTGTCCTGTCAATTCAAGTCCAGTGAGTTTATCTCTGTCCTGTGTCACTGCTAGCTCTGATAAAATGTTAGGACTAAAAGTCAGCTACTGCTTCATGCTAGATATCATGAATATGTTGAATTCAGTTGAAAACAGTGCTTGATTCCACCAACATGCTTGTGTGTGGTCTTCTGGACAATGCTCCAGTCCTTTGAAGTTTAAAGAAAATAAAACAAATGTTTTTCAATCACTACAAACAAATAAATAAATAAATAAATAAATAAATAAATAAAATAAACAACAAGAACAGTAATAATAATAAATGATTAAATAAATAAATAAATAAATAAGTTTTTGGACACAGACATGACAGACTCAGTCTTGCTAACTGTGTTGCTGAGTGGATGGAGAGGACTGAGGGTTCAGATTATTACTTCCACTAATGCACTAGTAATCTCTGTTGTGTGTGCCTCCAGTCATTTTGTCTGCAGAAGGTGAAGAGGATAAAGTGGATCTAGTGATTAGTGAGTTTAAAGTGTTAATCCAGAATTCATTAGGTGGTACTGGCATGGGTCTGTCCATGCATGAAATTGGTTTTTCCATACAAAGGTGAAAATGCTGGAGCATGATCTGAAATCATCACAGTGCTGATAACAGAATCTGGTGATTAAAACTGTGCTCACAAAATATTTTCATTTATTACATATATTGAGGGGGGAGTTGATGTGTTGTAGTGTGTGTTGAAACTTTGATGTATTGTGCTGTGATTTTGTGTGTGTGTCTGTGTGTGTATGTGTGTGTTTGTTCATGTGTGTGTGTGTGTGTGTGTGTGTGTTGTGTATGTGTGTGTGTGTTCTTTAATAGATGTATAATTTACTGGGCATTTGCATGGAAATTTCTTCTTTGAATATGTGTATTCTTTAACACTGGAAAATTTATAACACATTTTTATGGGCCATTATTTTTTTTAAATATAAATAGCATATATATTATAACCATATTTATATAACCCCTTTACAGTGTAAACTAATAAACTAAAATATAAAAAGCATGAATATAAACATTAAAATAAATGTAAACATAATGGTGAACATGTTAAAATGGTGGTAATAATAAATGAGCCACATTTAAAAATTGTTTAAAATAATTAACAGACTAGCTTGAACATTTTAAAATTGGAAAAAATAAAACATGACTGTATGTTAACACAGTGGATTTGAAAGACATGGGTCTTTAGTAGAGTTTTGAATGTAGTTCTTATTTCAGTTTCCTCAATGTTACTTGGGAGTAAGCTGCACAAAGTCTGGACATGTGTAGTTGTTCTTGGTGTCACGAATCTTAATGAATTCTGTGATCACAGAGTCCTACTTGGCCTGTACACTTCCAGCAAGAGCTGTAAATTACCTTAATGTAAATATTTTTTGGTGAAAACTGCACTGAATGCTTTGACAAGGATTACATACTAGGTGTTTATGCATGTTTATGTTTAATTAAATACCTTTGTGGTTATATTAAGATACTTTTTAACTCATAAAAGTAACATGGTTAAGTGCTTTGTGGTATCAATTATGGTCATGTGTTTACGGGTACACACCAGTTTCCATTGTTTCTGTTCATTTCAAAAGTCTTACGTTTCATTTTATATCCAGTTCATGTGCTTACACTCACGATTTAAATATTGAATTTCAGCTTTAATTTGAATTCAGATATTTTAATTAAAAACAAACTGAACTTCCATTCTATACGTTTTCATTCAAAATTGTTTTATGAAATTTTAGAAATGTATGTTGTGTGTGTGGGTGTATGTTAGTGTTTTGTGTTGGGTGTGTGACTCTTTGGTGTGCAAATCAACTGTTTTTATGTGTTTTTTTTTAATCTATTCCATATTAAATCTCCATCTAAAAGTCTTGTTTTTAATTAATTTTTCATTCCAGAATTTTTAATTTTCTGTGTGTTTATTTATTTATTTAATACAAATGTTTGCAGTTCTTTAAGTTTGGATTGTTCAGCCTTGCAGTAAAGCAGACCATTTCATTATCAAAGAAAACAATAGATTTTCATCTGTTATGTTAATCGCATAAAACCAGATTTTGTTTTCTCTTTCAACCCTGTTGTTATTTCGCATGGCACATCATCTTGTTTTCTCACCCATTTTCGTCAAACAAAGCTATTTTTCATAACCAAGACCATCATTTTCAGACATTCCCTAAAGGGCATTCTTTAAATGGACATCATACTTTGGAGGATCAATATTTTTTTGTGTTGATTAGGCCTTGCTGTGTCATATAGTGTAAACAATTTTTGTGCTCAGAAATTGATTTTTAATTAGTCCTTGGTACATCATTAACAATTATAGTATTAATAATTTTAGGACCTGGAAATTAATTTTTTAATTAACTTTGATGCACCATACAATATTGACTTTTCTAGACCTTGATGCATCATACAATATCAGTATTTCTAGTCCTTGATGTATCATACACTGTCTGTATTTCTAGTCCTTGATGTATCATACAATATCAGTATTTCTAGTCCTTGATGTATCATACAATATCAGTATTTCTAGTCCTTGATGTATCATACAATATCAGTATTTCTAGTCCTTGATGTTTCATACACTGTTGACATTTCAAGTTCTTGATGTATCATACACTGTTGACATTTCAAGTTCTTGATGTATCATACACTGTTGACATTTCAAGTTCTTGATGTATCATACACTGTCTGTATTTCTAGTCCTTGATGTATCATACACTGTTGACATTTCAAGTTCTTGATGTATCATACACTGTTGACATTTCAAGTTCTTGATGTATCATACACTATCTGTATTTCTAGTCCTTGATGTATCATACACTATCTGTATTTCTAGTTCTTGATGTATCATACACTGTTGACATTTCAAGTTCTTGATGTATCATACACTATCTGTATTTCTAGTTCTTGATGTATCATACACTGTCTGTATTTCTAGTCCTTGATGTATCATACATTGTTGACATTTCAAGTTCTTGATGTATCATACACTGTTGACATTTCAAGTTCTTGATGTATCATACACTATCTGTATTTCAAGTTCTTGATGTATCATACACTATCTGTATTTCTAGTTCTTGATGTATCATACACTGTTGACATTTCAAGTTCTTGATGACTCACTCACATTTCTAGACCTGATACAACTATTAGCAGTTTTTCATATCATTTATACAGTATTAACAAGTTTTTGAATCTGATATAAATTTTGATTTAGTTGTGGATAAAACATACAATTACCGGACATCAAAACAACTAAAATGACTGATTGATATGAAGTATTGTCAGTTCAAGGACAGTGAAGATGAAGTGTTAATATATTAATACAAAATTCAATGCTGATGATGTTAGCCACTATATTTTTATTAGTCTTTAATATTCCACACAATGTTTATATATATGGCAATAAAACTGATGCTTAATATGTAATTTATAAAATTGCAGTATTAAACAAATTTGAAATGAGTGCTGAATTAGAAAATGGTACATCAAACAATATTAATAATTTTACCTCTTGACAGTATTAAAATAGTTAAGTGGTCTTTTAATTAGACGTTAGTACATCATACAGTATTTAAAATCTTCTGACTCGACACAATATTAAACATTTATAGAGATACCGAAATGACCTTTTGTTAGTACATCGTACAGTATTAACATTATTAGGCCACAGAAACCTTTCAGATGAATATCAATGTTTAATTAGTATATCAGTACAGTCACTGAAAAGAAACGAACAATGAGAAGTGCTGGTTTTGCGACTAAAGCATTTGAGAGGATGTTGTAAACAGATTCGAGGCAGCACTTTGACGAATACAACAGCCTAAGAGGCTAATGGAAATAATATCTAATTATGAAGCTGCTTCATTACTGGTGGGGTGTTGGTTACGATGTTTTGCTACAATTTACATTGTTTCAAACCTCCAGGGGAAACAACCTGATAGTCAGTACGTCCGTCTGTAGTTGAGTTCATCCATGTTGATGCTTTAGAGAATTTCTATTAATTTTTGTTAAAAGAAATGTGATATTCTGTGTACGTTTTCGTGCTGACTTTTTTGTTGATGTGTTGTTGATGTTGGCGTGTGTTTCAGCTATGTAATTAGTAATGTCAGTAATAAGTCACTGCACACCTGAATTTATTGAACTCCAGCGTGTGAATTGTATTGGATTACTTGTTGTTTGTGTGTACCACACATAGACACCCATAACAACGTATCCACCCACACACATACACAATAACTCCCACCACAAAACCTAACAAACACAACAACAAATAACAAACATCCACCTAAAATAATAATAAGAAAATAAATAAATAAATAAATAAATAAATAAATAAATAAATAAATAAATAAATAAATAAATAAACAACAAAATGTATTAAATAAATTTAAAAAAATATATATATATTTCTGAATTAAAATGAAGCAGGACACAAGTTTCAGTTAAAAAGACTTCTCACTTTAAATTAAGAAATTAAAAAAGTAAAAAAGGAAATGTGTGTGTTTGCCATTTTTGTATATAAAAAAAAAATTAAAAGTATTTTACACCCATGCACACATACACACACACACACATACACACACAAACACAGTCACACACACACACACACACACACATACTTCTAAAACTGATTCAGTGAAGTAAGAGATAGTATATTTTAATTCAAAGAAAGTAAATAAATAAGAAACAAGTGACTTGCAGAAGTGTTTTTACTGTGGTGGGTGACAAAGGGTGGGAAGTAGTCACATGAGGAAGGAGAGGCTTGCTGGTGTCAGTCATGTACTTTAGTAATCATTTCAACACTGGACTAGGCTGAGGTAAGTGCTTACTTGTTCATGATGTCTCGTCTGTGTTTTTATTAAAGTAATAGTATTATTATGTATGTTTTAGTATGTGTATGCAATACGTACACATACCTACACACATATACATATATATATATATATATGTATGTATATATATACATAAATACATATGTACACACCCACACATAATTTATAACTGTATATATGCATGTATTTATGTATATATCTAGATATGTGTAAATGTGTGTATGTATTGATATATATATATATATATATATATATATATATATATATATATACACACTAACACACACATGGATTTTTTTAAATTGTTTGTTAAATGGACAGTTATTTTGTTCATTGTTGCAGTTTCGTGTTACTTGTCAGAGTCTCCTGGTTTCATCTTTGTCAGTTAATCTGAATCTGGGTGAACTTCAGTTACTTGGATATTTATAAGTGCAAGTGTGAATGAAATGTGTTTACCTGGACATGTGTGAGAGAGAGGACGTGATTTGTGTTCACTGGTAAAGTGTGTGCAGTTATCTGCAGCTAAATGTGTGGATGTGACTATTTGTGATGACAGTGTGACCACCATCACATGATTTTCTCAGTTTGTCACTGTTCTAAATACCAGCTGTCAAGATATGTGTATATATATTTATATATTAATATGTGTATGTATGTGTGTATGTTTGTTCATCTGCATGTATACACGTGTGTGTGTATCTATGTATATATATATATATGAATGTATTTAAGTTTGTAAATTTGTGCCTATGTGTATGTATGTATTTGTTATTGTATATAGTTTTGTATGTGTATTTACACACACACATGCATACACGCACACATATAGTTATGTGTACATCCATATGTATTGAAATATGTTTGTAACTTTACATTTCAACTTACTCGCATAAGTAGATGTACTGTTTCCATACAAAAGTACATCCTATATCTATAGTATCTTCTCTTGAATTAACTTTGTTTTTTGCTTCCTTTGTTCTGTGTTAAGGACACATTGAACAACTTTTTCCTCAGGGTGAGATTTATTTATAAATTTCTGATCGTGCTAAAAGCATTCTTGTTCTGTTTTTGTTGTGTTTTGTTATTGTGGTGTGGTAGCGTTTGCTGTCATGGAGCATGAAAATGAAGTCATGAATAAAATGTCACTGAACTAAAACACAGTGAGATAAATTACAGTTTGTTTGTACTGATCAATGATGTAAAGATAGTTTTCTAATCAGCAAATGGTACTGAACAAATACATTTTATCTGTTACTTCACATGTGCATGCACAAACAGATTATACACACCCACAGGCTTGGTCACACACACAGATACACACACACAGACACAGACACAGACACAGACACACACACAGACAGACAGACACACACACAGACACACACACACACACACACACACACACACACACACACACACACACACACACACACACACACACACACACACAGATTCAGAGAATTTTAATATCGTTTTGCCATTATCCTTTCTTTTCAACATTTTTTTTTTATAAATGACCTAAAGCCACAATATAAGAAAACAATAAAAAAAAAGAGTTTACATTCTAATTGCTATGCTATGTGTTTTTTCCCACTGATAAACATTGGACATTTTTGCAAAACAAAATCACATTAACATAAATGATTTTGATGATTTGCATACATATATTTAAATATTAAAAAAAAAAAAATATATATATATATATATATATATATATATATATATATATATATATATATATATATGAAGCTTAAGACCAGGCAAGTCTGCATGCAGGTTTAATTTTCATATCTGGTAACATCTGCTGCATTTAAACTGGTTGTAAGTTGAGTAAATTTAAAAGCTGGTCAGTCTTTGAACAGACTCTGTAGTTAACACAGACTCACATTGGTCATATCCGAGATGGACCAACAGGGCATTGGTTTCTGTAACTGTACTTGGTAAGTTTAGTAAATAACAGCATAACTGTATGTAAATGTTGGTATCTTATAGTGTAGTGTATTTTAACATCACATTCCATATAGCACATATCTTATGTGTATATTAAAGTTAATATAACTTTGCACACATAGCATATATATATATATATATATATATATATATATATATTAACAGGAATACACATATTATTATTATTATTAGCAGGGCATAACATGCTGGTTTATTTAACTGAGTTTAGTACAGATGGATATTAAAATTAAAAGGGTGTACAGTATGAGGGAAATGTTAGTATTACAAGTGGTTTGTAGTCACTGTAGGTACTTCATAACTTCAGTGGATAAACAGTGCATGGCTTATCTGTTTCTTGTTACTGGTAAATTTACCATGAGAGAGTCTACTGGTTCATTTAACTTGCTGTAATTTATGTAAATATTAATGATGGTATTGAATGATATAGTTAGACACTACAGTTCATAAATGTTTGAAAAAAAACTGTGTCTGGGCATGCTTGTATTTTGTAACTCTTTGTTAATGGTAAATTTAACAGTGT
Organism: Chrysomallon squamiferum; assembly: GCA_012295275.1. Taxonomy (NCBI): domain Eukaryota; kingdom Metazoa; phylum Mollusca; class Gastropoda; order Neomphalida; family Peltospiridae; genus Chrysomallon; species Chrysomallon squamiferum. The sequence goes on from CM022670.1 coordinate 2,162,502, forward strand.
ATAGTTACACTGATACTAACAGTATAGTTAGGTAGTTCATAGTTTTCATGACTAAACAGGACATGACACACCAGTACGTTGTATTTTTAAAGTTTCACTGTGTATAATATATGCATGTAGATGTTAACAAAATATGGTATACTTGCATGAGATATGTGTATTAAATTTTAATAATGACAAGGTACAGTAACTTGAATAGTTTATAGCTGTCATGAATAAAGTTTCACATACTCATTTTTTTTTAAATTTTAACGTATATTTTTACAAAAGGATACAGTAAAATAATCCTTCATTCATCATTAACAAGTTTATTTATAGCAGAAATGTACTGAAAGGAGAGTTTTTGAAGAAAAAAAAAGAGAAAGAAGGAATGAAAGAAAGATAACTAATAATTATAACACCAAAACTGAGCTCTACATTACTGGAAATATTGTAATTTTGTTGAAATCCACCCCACTAGAAATGCTCTTTCTTTTGGAAAACCTGCTTGATTAACAGACTCACACAGTAAGGAAATGAATTCTTGGAAGCCAATACTGTTTAAATCATCCTTCATCACTGGGAAATTGCGGTTTTCTTGCCCACGGGTCATGTAAAGGAAACAACACCCTGAGCTCAGTGCAAAACCTCTGTAATTAAAAGTCATGCATTTTTCTTCACTTCAGTAGACATTTGATACCGCTAGGAAGGAATAATCAAATAGCTCAGAGACTGTAAAAACACCTGTAGCCAGCAATCAATAAAATATTATTTACAACTATTTGATATGTATATTGAACTCTTGGTTTTTATCAGTATGCACTGGTCTTCTTTTCAAAGGTGGCTTTGGTAACAAGCCAATAAATTGCCACACTTTTTATTATGAAATCAATAGCGGCAGTGGCAGTATTAAAGTTAATTATTATGTTTTGCTGGTGCACATCTATATCATTATGAAGATAACTGCATGGCAAGGATAAACAAGTATTTTAATTGCATATTAATTAATGAAAGGTTGTTTGTAGTTGTTTTATAATTAAGTATCGATTTTTTGTCTTTTTTTTTAACCACAATTTCTTCTTATTATATGAATTATTTTTTCTTTATTGTATATGTTTATTATTATTATTATTATTATTATTATTATTATTATTATTTATTTTTTATTATTATTATTATTTATTTTTATTATTTATTTAAAATCTTTTAATTTTTGTTTAAAAATATATATATATATATATTGTTATTATAATTTTATTGAAATAAATAATTTGAAACTTAGTAGACTGCCAGCTGAAAAACAAAACAAAAACAAAACAATGACACAAATTAGTTTTGATATTAAAACAGCAAATCACAATTTAATTAAAACATTATTATAAACACTGCAGCATGGCCAAAGAAAATCATTAGTTTTCAAAAACAACAAGAATAAAAAAATATATATATATAAAAAAAATAAAAATTATATATATATATTTATTTATTTATAAATTTATTTATTTATTTATTTATTTATTTATTTATTATTATTTTGACTTCTGTTAAAGTTTTTATTGTGCACTAAGTTCAGGATAAAAAGCAAAAAAAAAAAAAAAAACAGGAAGATTTTTTTAAAAAAAAAAATAACAGCAGTCATTTGTTTGTTCGTGAACATCTGAGAAAAATCTATACTACAGTAACTATCTTGTCTCAAGGACAGACAGATGTGCTTATCTAAAACAATAACACAGATATAACCAGCCTCAGGTTTATCAACTCACTTTGTTCCTCTAAGAAAGTGCATGATAAACACCATTTACAGAGACAAATCTGTTATGAGTGATATCACAGAAGATAAGTACATGATAACAGCATCGCAGAGAAAAACATGTGACAAAAAGTATCATAAAGAAATGTAAATAGCATTATCAGGTACATGATGAATAGTATCATTGATAAAAATACATGATAAATAGTATCATAGAGAAAAAGTACATGATACAAATGGTATAACAGAAAAGTACATGGCTTATTTTGTTTGGATAATACATGATGCTGCAGAGTGGCGCTAATGCAGTTTTACACAATTAACGAGTGTGGACATTTCATTATTTTGATCAAAGCAACTTTCTTGTTTGAAGAGCTGTTTCCACTGTAATATGATTTTAAAATAGTATTCAGCGTAATTTAGTTTGTCTGTTTTCACTTTGCCATCTGTCACTTAGCTGTGTTACTTTGTGTTGTTAACTAAATGTTACTTAGTGTTTGTTACTACTGTTTTGTACAGTTCCTATTACTAATTTTATTTGGCTGTGTTACTTAGCCTGTTATTAACTATGTGTTACTTTGTGTTGTTAACTAAATGTTACTTAGTGTTTGTTATACTAACTGTTTTGTACAGTTCCTATTACTAATTTTATTTGGCTGTGTTACTTAGTCTGTGTATTAACTGTGTTACTTAGCTTATGCTATTTAATTTTACAGTTACATTAATATTTTTGTTTTAAGTGCTTTAGAATAACAGATTAATAAAATATAAAATAATGTGACTGATTTGATTAATGTTTTATAACTTAAGAATCTTTAGACATAATGCTGGAATCCTTTGTGATAATGTTTGCTCGGTTAAGCTATTAAACTTTATTCTGATAAATAATATTATTTATTATATGTATATAGTTTTATGGATTTCTTTTTCTTCTTCTTGTAATTTGTTAATAATATGCAAAGACAAATGATTTATTGTAATATAACTCCTCTTATTCTTTTATTTCCTTTTTATTATAGATATTTAGAAAAAAAAATATTAGCAGGGCTTTTTTTTTCTTTAAATATTTTAATTAATGTTATTATTATTGATCTGAATAGCAGACTTCAAAGTTTGCCCTGCAATTAGTTACGGATTGTACTAATTCTGAGAAACGTTACAGACTGTAACTGTGAGACTGTGAGGACAGAAATCATTGACAACACTTTAACAGAACACTGATGACAGTGTTCAGCAGCTGCTACATTACAAGAGATGTTTGCAGTTAGCGAGTCTTTATCTGCTTGTGTACTTAGTTGTAATTCCTTTCTCACCTCTCTGCTCTTAAAACACACAGTCATCTTCATACTCGCTAAATGTATGGTGATGTCTTTGTGTCCACGTCAAACATGCTCTAACATTAACTTGATGAATTCTCTCACCTCGGGTAATGTACAGATAAAATAAGATAAACTGACAAAGTCTGAAAAGATTTGTTGTTGAAATCATCAGATTAATCATAGATAAATTTAATTGTACCTTTGCATAACAGTCAAGTTTTTCTCTGGAGGAAGCCCATGACAATCACTTCAGTGCAAGGCAGTAGTAAAAAAAATAACTGGGTTTTTTCACGATTATTTCCCAAGATAACAGTGCTCTAATCAAAAAATTTGGATCATTTTCAAGATCAATAACATAAAAATAAAAATAATAATAATAATATTATTATTATTATTATTATTTTATTTTTTTTTATGTTACTGCTTTTCAAAATGAAAAAAAAAAATTAACTATTCAAAATCCAGTTTATTAATCTCTGTTAATGTTTGTTCTCTTAAATAAATCTTTTTTTTTTGGTATATAAAATTAAGTTGCAAGCTGAAGCAGGTTATCAGATGGGTGGTCTCCTGGTGCAAACATCTGGGGCTGTTAAAACCTTCTGCAATAAAAGAAAATTAGATAATATTCACACTTGATAAATAATCTGACTCTGTTTCCTTGCCTAGGCTGCACATTATCTTTATACAGGTTCTAATTTTAAAGATTCTTTTTCATTTTAATAGTATACCTTTTATTATGTGAGTTTTATTTTGAACTGAAACTTAAAAAAAAAAAAACCTTTAAAAAAAGTATGAACTGCAGGATATAACTAACATAAAGATAATTACTGTATTTGAAGATTATTTTTTAGAAGATCTTTAAATTTAAATTTTGTTTAAGACATTTCTTGGAATTTAATTATGAAGTTGATGTAATATAAAAGGTTGTATGGTTAAGCACAGATCTCATCTTTCACTGGTTGCAGGATCAATACTTGTCAGCAGATTATTAAGTTACTGTCTATCACATTCTGTGAATATGTTTATCAACGTAAGTTTACATGTGGGTGTTTATGGGTGTGATCTCTGTTTATGCATGCAGTATCTGTGTGCATGTGTGGTTTACTGAATAATGGAAGGTGTATATAAACATCTCTTGTTGCTAATGGCTGCATATAGCTCATGAAATGTTGACAGCAGGTCAAATACATAAGAGCCATTAATATCTAATTGTGTCAGTGTTGTTAAACAAATATTTATTTTCCCCATTCATTCACTTACTTTGAAATAGGTTTTATAGTAATATATACTCATATTCATGGTCAAATGCCAGCAAAGCAAATATCTTGGTATGTGAAGGTTTTTCAAAACATCACAGTAACCAAGTGAGCTGCTTTCTGATTTAAAACAAGTGCATGCTTTCTGTTTATTTGGTTGGTTACCACTGAATGCTTATTTCAGGTTATTGACAATTTATTTGATTAGTTAACCAGTCTGTGAGATTTCTGTCACAGTACAAACTATTTATATTCATTCACAGTCTACATGGAACCACTTGCTGATTAGGTAACTGAATGTACACCAAAATCAATGTTCACTTTTGCTGTTTTTAGTTTCATTTTTTTTTCAAGAAAAGCTTTGTTATTTCAGTTCTGTAGCATTTTCTAACCATCTGATTTGATTTGTGACTCAGTGGTCAAGTTGTGTTAACACCAACTGTTCTGAAATCTGATAGATGTAGATTAAAGAATTCTGTTAAAGTGGTTTCTGGTCCATCTAGGGAAATGAGGTAGGTAAATGGAAGTTACTGAATATGTGCTTGGATATATGCTAATTCTCATATACATATTCTCACACATATAAACTGTGATACATGTGTGTACTTAAATACACAAAAAACTATAATTTTCACATATATTCATTAAATTACCCATACATGTATACACTTACATACATACAAACAAACATACATACCAATGCATAAATAACACAAAGACACGTATAAAAACATTTTCGTCAAGGAACTTTGGTATTTTTGCAGTATAACAGACCTGTAAATGCATAAAGCAGTGATGTGAACATTAGTGTACTTTAAAATATAACTGTTTTATAAACAGAGTGATTGACAATTAAACTATGTAAATATTACAAAGATATATTACTTGTTTCAGAAAAAGTTATATGTTACATTTTGTGTGATGTTTTTTTTTATATCGTTACTGATGCCTATATCCATATTACCCAAAACAGTGATATACATAACAAACATTAACACTTTCTCATCTGCAAGCACACACACACACACACACACACACACACACACACACACACATACTCATTTGTACAAACATATATACACACTCTCACAAACACATACACACACTAATACACACAAAGACACAGACAGGAACAAAGAAGGAATGAGAGAGAATGAGAAAGACACTGATAAAAATGATGTAACAGGATTCTGACATGCAGAAATGGTCACTGTAACTGTAATTGTAATTGTGCATTATGACCAGGCTTACGTGTAGCAAAGATGCTTATGATTACTGAGCCTAACAATGACACCATTGCACCAACAGAATTGATTCTTAATCAATTACTGAAATGTTTGGACAACAAGAACATGTTTACAGTGGAAAAATGTTCTGAACATCATAACACTATCGCAATAATGTGAGTGTTTAAGACTTTACAATGGAACAGTTTCGTAACATCATCAACGTGATAGAAACGTTAATGTTTATGACTCTCTAGCGGAAAATATTCTAAGCATTATCTGAGTTATTATAATAATGGGACGATTAAAATGTTGCAAATGGAAATTTTTCTAAACATTATCTGAATATCAGAATAATGTTAATGATTAAGTGGAAAGTCTTATCACAGCAACACATTCAAGTGTTAACAGTTTTTACAACTGTCATAATAATGATAACATTTAGCTGTCCATGTCTTTAATCAATGTATATTGTAGACTGTGCATGATGATAACAACTCATAACTAAAAACAGTCAGCCACGTTTCTGTTTTTCTTTCAAAGCTTTGACTGTAAAGATGAGAACAAATACTGTTATAACTCACTGTTTGGCAACCACTGGGTGTTCTGTCCATGATAGGGGACGTCAGGGAACAAGGCGAGATATTCCCAAACAGGGGCTTACCATTGATTTCTCTGATTGGGTTTTTCCTTGTTAATTTCCACTGTGGTTTGGCTGTTAGTGGCGAGAGCATTTTGTGTGTGGTGAAGAAACATCGTTTTGATGATGTGTTAATTATTCTCTTACAGTTTGGCCTTGGCTTTCTTTGGCCACATCTCCTGCAGGCACCTTGCTTTACTGTTGTTCTTTCTTCACTCTGTCATTATTTCTTTCTTTTTTCTCTACCAGTTTCTACTGCTTAGTGTCAAAGCAAGTGTTTGGCAGAACTGTGGAAATGTAATATTATCTATAATCAGCATTTCTGATTCTGACAGGAATTACTACAATGTTAAAGACAATTTCAAGTGCAAAGCTTTTATCAGTAAGTAATGTTATTGTGTATATTTGCTTGAAGTAGATAATGTATTGTAGAGCCTACAGTAAAAGTCACATAAATCACAGAATTATTTTGTTTGTTATTAATACCATAATACTGTTTGTCAAATATTGTTTATGGTATTAATAGCCTTGTCCCATTAAGGTTTTATATAAAGGCAAATTTTTTATTTTCTTGTGTATGTATGTGTATATCCATATGTGTGTGTGTCCATGTATGTATGTTTTGTGTGTGTGTGTGTGTGTGTGTTTGTGTAAGATCTACTCTGACTTTAATTTACGTACAAATCTCTCTGGATAATATTTCCTGTTATTAGATGCTTGCTGACAGTTTTTTCTCTCCCAGATGTCAGTTCAAGTTACGTATAACACATGCAGTGGTGTAATAAACTGAGTAGTTTCCACACATGTTGACTCATACAATTAAAAAACAGTTTTAATTTAACATGAGTTTTTTTTTTCTTTTTTAATATTATTATTGTTGTTGTTGGTTGTTGTTGTTTAATTTTATTTCAGAATTAAATGGTTTTTCTTTTATTATTATTTGTCAGTATTTTATATTTGCAGAGAAAATTAAATATTCAGTCTAGAAAATTATATTTTCATGGAGTTGTTTCCCTTAGTTTCTGTTATGACTAATGAAGTCAGGACTGTTTTATTACCTTACACTATTTACATTTAATAAATAATTAAGAATTATTTTCAAAAATCATGCACTAATTATTATTATTACTTACAGAAATTGTCAAAAAAAAAAAATTGAATATTTATTTCATTACTGTTTCATCGTTTCCAACATGGCTGCCACAGTTAACAGTGACTCATGGTCCTGCATCTGGCTTCAATATAACCAAATCTAATTTCTGACTGATTGCTTTTAAATTGGAAATATTGTTTTGTGTTGTAAGATGAAGGGCCACTTTTCTTACTTTTTCATCTAGACATTGATTAAGTGAGACAGAAAGATCATCCTTGAACTTTACCAATAATGAATCAATACAAAACAAAAGCGATCTGTCCAGACACTGTTTGCCTGTTCAGACGTCTTTGGACTTGGCTGTGACCACTGAATGCTCAGATGCTCACACAAAAGAAAGTTTGGTTCTGTCGGTCTGCTCTCAGGACAGTATTGTTGTTGTGTTACGACAGTAACAGCGATAATAAAATACAATCTCACCATTAATAATAGTGTTAGTTTCTAGTCAGGAGAGTAGTATAGTTGTGTTAGGACATAATAATAATAATAATAATAATAATAAAGTCACAAAATACAATACAAATTACTATATAAATTTATTTAAAGTTATTTTTATTGTTATTGTTAATATATTAATGTTCTTCTTCTTCATTGGTTAAATGATATGACATACAATCTCAGTAAAGCTATGTTGATTAAACAACACACATCTGTTGTCTCTTATAGGTACTACAGGTGTTGCACCATGTGGCCCCACCAAAACTAAAAAAATATGTTTTTTAAGGTTATTATTAAGTTACCATTTAATGGAAATAAATAGTAGTTGACAGTGAATTAAGCAGTTTATTTACTGAGTGGACTCAGAGAAGGTCTCATTCACTTGGATACTGTATTGTCAAAATGTTATTATTTTACTGTGTATGAGTATATGTACATATATATATATATATATATATATATATATAATGTATATATGTATTTTTTTTTTTAGTTGATTTAGTAATTTAATCTGTTATTTAATCATTTCTTATGTATGTATTAAATTACCTGTTTTCCTTGGTAACTTAAAATTAATCTTAAGAAACATATTTATTTTATTTTTGGTGGGGCCACATAGTGCAACACCTGCAGAACCTATAACAGACAACAGATCTGTGTTTAATCATCCATTATCAAATATCCTCCCAGTCACCATTCCTGTGATTGTCATTGTTCACCAATTCCTTGTGCTTAGCAGCAAGCATTCTTTACATACACATGGCTCAGTAATCAGGAACAGATAAACATGTGTCTTTGATACACCAGAAGACTAACAAGATTTATGCTGCCCACATTCATTGCATAACAGGTGATCAGTCCAGATTATCTTACATCTAATACAATGATGTGTGCATGTCTTTTCATGTGTCTTTGTCTGTTTATCTGTCTAGATATCTGTCTATCCACATATCTTTATATATCTTTATCTGTATTCTTTATCTTTATATATACATATATGAAAAACACATGCATACACACACATCCTTCAAGTATAAGTTATTACAGCTCAGATGAAAGTGTGTATATGTCTGAATTAAAAACATGATAGTTTGTCTTAATTGGGTTGTGACTTGTCAGTGTCATCTGTTGTTTGTTATTTATATGACAGTAAGAGTTTCAGGGGACTTTTCTGATGTGTAAGTAAAGAACTCTGTCATATCTGTAGGAAGAAAAAAAGTTCAGTTTTTGCACATTTTGGTAATGGAATTGAGAGGAATTTTGGTCTCTTGTGTATAATCTGTCAATTACAGAAAACTTGTGTGGTTTGTGAATATTGAATAGACTGTGTAACAGAGATACATGTATGTTTTTATCGTTTTATACTACAGATAGACATTTATGTTATTTTTATTTATTTATTTATTTATTTATTTGAGAGTTTGATGAAAATTACTAAGTATTTTAGTTTATATTTTTTATTGTTTTGTTGGTTCTTTTATTATTTTTTTTTTTTTCAGTTAGCAAATTAATAAAAAATTCTTTAAAATCTGTAACACGCTGAATAAATACATAAATGTATAAATTACTCCAATATATGTTCTTATGTGTGTCTGTGTGTGTGTGTGTGTGTGTGTGTGTTAGTAATAACATGAACATTTTTTTGGTTTTTTTAAACCCCGGAAGGACACAACTTTTATCACATTATAAATGAATGTTAATTAACTAAATGAAAAACACATCTGCATCATCCATATGCACATACACACATACCCACATACACACACATAATATCTGTATATACATAAATACACAACACATACCACAAACTTTGATCAAACTCATGGAGCACTGGCAGGAATAGGAAACAAGATAATAGGAGTACCAAGTAGGATTGATCCTGTAACCAGTCAGACCTTAAGCCAAACATCAAGCACTCTAAGTTCATTCTAAACCTTTACATGAAGTGCACCAAATTATAAACAACCGTTTGGGGTTTGGTTTTTGATTTTTTCCTTTTTTTTGATTTTTTTTTTTGTCTTTCAGAAAAACACTGGTAAATCATAAGGGTTTGTGTAAAAAAAAAAGGTTTTCATTTTTTTTTTTTTTTTTTTGTGTAACCACTGGATTTTTTAATATGTTCATTTATTTTCTGTCTGTCTGTCTGTCAGCTTAATTTTGCAGCTATAGTCTGCCTGTGGAACTTTGAATTTCAGTTTACACTGCTGAATTACAATGAAATTTTTAACTGTTATTAGCTAAAGTTGTAAAAACAAGTTAATGAATTTGTAATGACACATAACCATATTTAACATTAATCATATTATGATGAAAGCATACTTTAAATTGTTTTCAAAATAACATACTTCACTGGATTTTTTTTGTTAAATATCAGTTATATTTTTCTTGTCTACTGGTGAAAAAGATTTGATTACATTTAGAAACTGAAATATGTTTTGACTCCAGAATTCACAACCACAGAACAAATTTTTAAGTTAACATGTAAATCATTTGTCTTTTGAGATTCTTTATTAGCATTTGAGTTCAAATTTATACTTTATAAAAAAAATACTAACAAAAACATGAGTATAAATTATTACAAAAAACATTTATAAAAAAAAGAAATTCAAATTCAAATAAAAAAAGAATCTAGGACAAATCTCAAAGGCATAATTTCTTCTTCAATTTCTTTTTTGCTTCTTTTTTTCATTTCATATCCAGAGAATTTGTCTCAAATGTCATAATTCCTTCTTTAGTTTTATTTTCTTTCTTTTTTTCATATCCAGATAAATTGTCAGAGAAACAGGAAACATCACTAATTGGTGATGAAGTAAAATATATGTGATTTCTTTATTAGCAAGCAATGGTTCTAACTGAAAAGTAGCTGTTGACAGACACTGAAGTCTGTTCATTACTTGATTGCTGATTAACATATTTGATTATACTTCTCTGGTTGTGTGCTTTGACAAAGTATAAGCTGATAAATATCTCAAAGTTACAGTAATGGTATTGAAATTTCAGAAGTGGTTTATTAGGCTGTTTTTTGTTTTGTTTTTATAAATATTTGATTAAGTTTGAATATCAAATTGAAAATATTCTTCTACTTTACATTGATTTTCAATATTTATTAAATATCTGGAATGTATAAAAGTTTCTTCCAATTTGTTTTATTCACTAAACCATTAAAAAACTTTTTATTTTAAATTTGTATTTATTATTATTAGTTACTGTCATTATTTACCTTTAACAAATGTTTTTTTTTTTTTTTTATTTATTTATTATTATTATTACTTGTTTATTTATTTTTATTTATTTATTATTATTATTATTTTTTTTTTATAATTGATTTTTTTGGCTAAATCAGTCAACTGTAGCTTTATCACATGCCCATACAGAAATGTATGTGAGCCTAAAAAAAAAAAAAAAAAAAAAATGGACCATATTTTTAATCAATAAAATCAAGTGATGTCTTTAGATGAGACAGACACTTGGCAAACAGGAATCATCCAGAAAATCTTTCAGTTTAATTCATAAAGATTCTGCATATTTGCTGTTGCAGTTAATCAAGTTTAGTGTGTTGAAGCCAGATTCAGAATTTGATTGGCCTTAAAGTTTGTTTAACAGAGGCAGACTTGGTTTTATACTGAGACCTGCAGCTCAGTGCCTACAGGCATCAGGAAATATTTTCAGATCTGCATTTTCCTTGAAGGTGTCAGTAGAAAGTATTAATAAAGAATAATGCATCAAAGTTTGAGCTTCTGCTTAAGAGATGACTATCAAAGTTTGTTTTTGTACTTTTTTGATTTTTGTTTCTGTGTGTGTCTGTTTCTTTTTTCTATTTTTCATTTCTTTTTTATTTTCTGTTTTTCTTTCTGTTGTTTTTTCCTCTGTTTTTTTTTTCCTTTTTTTTTTTTTTTTTTTTTTACTTGACTTTGGATTTTAAGTACAAGTTTCTTTGTGTTGCAGATATTGAATTCATGTCCTTCATTGCATGTTTTGTTGCAGTGAATGTTTTTTAATCTGACTAATATCCTTGAGATGTATTCATGTGCATATACTTACTACTGTCTGTCATTGCAAGTACGTAAACTATTTGACAGTATTACAACAGATGAAATGCTTTATTTTTTTTATTAAAATAATGTCTGTTTGAAATGAAACTACTTCTGATTACCAGTATACATTTTATTGTAATTAAATTATTGATTAATTAACAAAAATTACTCTTAATGCATCTGTTTCGGTTGCCATGGTAGCAGACATTGCATTGTTCTGGGCTGATCAAAATGGTACATTAGAGAATTTGCTATAACTCAGTGTATACTGACCATTACACTGACCATTATACTGACCATTATACTGACCCCTCTTATCACAGGGTTAAGTCCAAACTGTGACTTGTCTTTCCCAAGGTACCCAACAGGTTAAAATGTATTTCCAGCAAAAGAACATTTCTTTGTAATTTGAATTTACAACAATAATTCTGAGATGTAGATAATATTTAATCTTAATTTTCTCTCCAGATTGGAATGCAGCTGCTTGGTAGGAGGAGACTGTATGACGTTGTTTCTGAGAAGGTAGTGTTGACATGCTGCTGCTGTAGTTGCACACAGTCATGACAGTGCAGTTAGATTTTGAAGATTGATGGTTGAGAAGGACAAACAGGTTTGTATTTCATTGACAGTAGTTTTATAGCCAGTGAGGAATTGATTAATATGACCACCATGTCTTCTTCATTAACATTTCATTAATATTATTTTAAGATGCTGTGTGTGTTTTGTATTTTGTATCAAAATATTCTCTCTCTCTCTCTCTCTCTCTCTCTCTCTCTCTCTCTCTCTCTCTCTCTCTCTCTCTCTCTCTCTCTCTCTCTCTCTCTCTCTCTCTCTCTTTCTCTTTCCCCTCTCTCTCTCTTCTCTCTCTCTCTCTCTCTCTTCTCTCTTTTCTCCCCTCTCTCTCTCTCTCTCTCTCTCTCTCTCTCTCTCTCTCTCTCTCTCTCTCTCTCTCTCTCCATCTTTTTCATTGTTATATGAAATAAAAGCAGTCAAAATTATGTGAAGTAGTGAACTAATCACTTCACATAATGATTTTTTTATTTTCCTGTTGTTCAAGTTCTGTTTGTTGAATATCTTTTCTTTTTTAAGCCAGCTGCTATCAAATGTTTATTGTTGTATGGTGGTTGACATGGTGAATTACTGATCAAAAGGCAACAAGTCATTAAAAAAAAAAAAAGTTTTTTTTTATTATTTGTATGGCACATAATGATGTGTTTTATTATTATTATTTTTTATTTTTTTTTTTTTATTATTTTTATTTTTTTATTGATATGCAAAAAGCTAAAAAAAATTCCTGTGATTTCACTTATTTCACAAAGTGCTTTTTTCAGTGATACTTCACAAATGTACTTTTACACAGTTTTTGGGTGATATTTTGCAAAAGTAATTTCAAAGTTTATCTGTGATATTAAAAAAAAAAAAAAAAAATACTACAACAAACAGAAATATGCTGATGTTTTTCCACAGTTGTACTGCTGATGTCTTTCAGTCAGTTTCATCTCAGATGTAGAATATTTATGGATCAGTGAATGAATCTGTTTTATGCTTTGGTGTTGAGACTTCTAGTTTAAAAGAATGTCAACTGTACATTGAAGGCTTTTTTTTTTATATGTATGCTTAAGTATTTGCAATTCATCTGTAAGAAAAGCCTGTGTGTTGCAGCATACATATACATATAATTTTATATTTGTATATTATTTTACAAACAAATTTTGTTTTCCTTTTTTTTTTTTTTTTTTTTTTCCCACTGACTTTATTTGATCTCGAAAGATATTATTTTAATATTTAATTGCAGTGGTATACAAATATTCATTCATAATCCTGTCATTCATTTATGATAAGCAGCATGCAGTATAGTTAATATTCATTGTCCACAGTTAACAGTGATGCATGGCTCACAGTATCTTTTAAACAAAAATCTGTCATGCATCAGCAATTTTAGTGAGAAAAATATCACAGGACATTTTAAACATACTCCTCTTTCATTTTCACTGGTGTCTGACTTCAAATCCCGTTTTCTGAGATGTTTTTAAAATCTAAATTTTATACATCAGTGGACATCTTTGTAAATACCTTTCCTATATGGTTACTGAAACAAGATATACGTGTGCTTGATGTAAACACATTCAACATAATGTAGGAAGAAGAATAGAGAAAGAACGAGGAAGAGAGACAGAGATCCATTTTGTCTTCTCTCTTCTTTTTTTATTCTTTTGTGTGTGTGTGTGATTTCATGTATTTTAAACATATTTTCAAAGATCCTGTTCTGTATATATATATATCCTGTATAACAGATTTTCAGGGGAATTTTCATGGTTCATCCACAGTTTTTCAGTATTCTGTAAAAAATATCTAGAAATAAAAACTTAATATGTTAATATATACATCTACATATTTACTCAAGTTGTATATGAACTTTTTTTTTTCTTAGATATTCTGCAACAGTAAAAATATTGTATTAACTTAGTAAGTTCCTGTTTCTTTAAAGAACTATACATTTATTTGGAAAAAGTGTGAAAATGACCAAAAGAGAATAAGAAAGAGACAGAGAGAGAGAAAGGTAAAGAAGAAATAATCAGGTTTAATGGATACAAGTCAAGCATATGGATGTAAAGGAAAAAAGTAATCAAATTTATTAGACTGACAGACTAATGGACAGACACATGGACACAAAGAAAGTGTTAACAAGACACGATGCTTTTTAAGAAGTGTCATGTTCAGTCAATCAATTTGAAAATGAATATCTTTTTAAGATTCTCCTAGAGAAATCTATTTTAAAATCTTCAGAGTTAAACATCACAGCAGAGATGTTGAGTATCTTTTGTCAACAGCCTCTTCAGCATTTTGCATTAAGATCTTCATTACAACTATTGAGGTGTAGTCAACTGTAAAAATGTATTGGAATTCTATCAGGATCTTTCTCCACCCTTCATCTCCAGAATCGGTGCCTTCCATCTTCATTGATTAGTCATTATGAGAGAATATCATGCCTGATCTTTGGTGGGTAATTTCCTTCATTGCATAAGGCGTGTCCTCGCCAGTTGGCAAGAGATTAAGTCTGTGAGGGGGTTTAATCTGAGGCCCTGTCTTTGTGTCAGGCTGTGAGAATGCAGGTGCTGGTAAACTGTCCGTGTTTTACAGTGTGAACCCAATTACTACACTGATATTTCACACTCAAATTTCTTTAAATAGCAGCTGAATTTAAAACTCTTTGAGTTCTTGAGTACCTCTAATACCTCAACAGCGGTCATCATTTTTAACTTCCCCCATTATTATAATGATGGCTCTGATGACCACAGTACATAGTTAAAATCTACAATACATAACAGGTTTTGTTTGTTTCAGTTTTTCCATTAGTCACTGATCTCTAAATGAT
The DNA here is from genome assembly GCA_012295275.1 of Chrysomallon squamiferum. NCBI lineage: Eukaryota > Metazoa > Mollusca > Gastropoda > Neomphalida > Peltospiridae > Chrysomallon > Chrysomallon squamiferum. The sequence goes on from CM022670.1 coordinate 2,177,673, forward strand.
TGTCTCTGATTTTATGGAGTGTGTTTGTGCGAGTCTTTTACAGCTGGTTGATTCTGTCACATAGAACAACATGCATAAGTAAATATATTTGGGTGAGCCTATTCTTTTTACATTTTTAAAATTGTTTTGCATTATGCTCTTCAGATTTCTTAAGATACAGATCTCATTTCATGTTAGCAAACTCAGAAAAAGAGTTCAGGCTTGTTGAAATTTGCTTGGAGCATTTTGCAAGTGCGAGGAGTGTATGAGTGAAGGACAAGGTAGGACTTTAAAAAATTCAAACATTATCTGTTTATGACTTCATATAAATTATATGCACATGAAAAAAGGGAGAAAATATTTTATTTTTATATTATTAATATTTTTTTTTAGCTCCATGTATTTTTAGTTTGGTTATGACATCATATAATTATTTGGATATGAGAAAAAAAAGAACAGTTTTCAAAAACACCATTTTGACACCATGTAATTATAATGTTTACACAGTAAGAGAGATAAAAGTCACCACTGTTTTCAGTTAACATGTTTTGTATGCACCTTCCCATAGACGGTAAAGCACATACTGTGAGCTTTGATTGAAGGAGCACTGGCTTGAATGGGAAGAGTATAGAGCTGAGACCATTTGTACCTCTGTAACTGCTTTACTACATAATATAAAACACTGGTCAACATGGACAGGTTTCAGTGTTAGAAATAACATAGTTTGTGTTACCATCCCAAATAACAAGTCCAATTAACCAGTTTAGGATTTCTAATTGCAAAATGAAAATTAAGGCTTGGCACACAGCATAAATGTAGTTTCAGGACTTCAGAGCTTAAATGTCTAATATGACTATAAAATACACATAAAAACCTCATAAATCATATTTTTTATTACTCAGTTGTGAAAAACAGCATATACTCTGGGGTGTTTGTGTGTTTTATCAGTGTATTAATATTAAACAGAATGATAGTTTTTGATAAAACCTGAAATATTTGAATGATGAAGTATGTTTTTATTTTGTGTTTTTATGTGTCTATATGTTTTTGTGTGTACACCTTAAATATCATTGTTATAAAATATAAATAAAAATGAGACTGAGAGATCTAATAGGTAAATGTAGATAAAAATATTTTATAGGACAGGATGATCAAGATAGTGCAATAAATAAATAATGCAGACATGAGAGAGAGAGAGAGAGAGAGAGAGAGAGAGAGAGAGAGAGAGAGAGAGAGAGAGAGAGAGAGAGAGAGAGAGAGAGAGAGAGAGAGAGAGAGAGAGAGAGAGAGAGAGAGAGAGAGAGAGAGACAAAATGAGTAGAACACAAAATGAGTAGAAAAGAAATAGAGTAGATGGTGTGTGTGCCTGTGTGTATGTGAGAGAGAGAGATAATTAGTATGACAGAAAGAAAGATAAACAGAAAAAATAAGACTGAGGAATATATATATATTTTTCTAAATTAGAGTAATTGTGACACAGAAGTGCAGAGACCTTACAGATGTGATACTGACAAAAACACAGAGGCAGATATACAAACAAGATAACGAGAGAGAGAGAGAGAGAGAGAGGATGTTAAAGAGAGAGAGATGAAAGAAACAAGCCCAAGAAATAAAGATATCATATCGTCATTCCTACACTCCCACAACAAACATTACTAAACACACTTGAAATTAGACATACCTAAACTACTTCAGGTACTTGTGTGAAGGATGTAATAAAGCAAATATGTTGCGCAATAAGTTTGAGTGTCAGAAGGATATTCACTGTTCTTAATCAGGATGTATTTTATTTAAGAGGCACACATCACATGTATCAATGTAAGTTCAATTTTTAAAATTATTTTTTTGATTTTTTATTTCATTGTGTGTGTGTGTGAATGATATATTCAATAAGAAGCAGTTTTCATTATGTATTAGTTTACTTCTGTGACAGGTTATAGTATATTTCCACTTTAAATATATTTTAAACAACACCAGTAATAATCAAATTCTTTTTAGTGTTAAAAATCTGAGAATTTAAATTATTTTAAGTAAAATGTTCACTTTCCCTGAACTGACAAGTTACTGAATTATTATTTTTTCAGTCATACATGAAAACTATGTTAATGTATGGTTACCACTTGCTAAATACCATAAAGTTGATAATATATTTCTGTACAGCAATATAACAAAAAAAATGAACTCTTCTGCCAGACCAGTTTCATCAATTATCAACAAGGGATCTTTTATTTGTATTTTCTGATACACTTAGCTTTCGTAATTCAGTTGTGAAACATCAGTTCTGTTTCTTAATCATTTGAAAATGATCTAAGAATTTATTAAACACCCAAAAACTTGTTTATGAATGATAATGAATATCCCAGATCTGTTTCTTAATTATTTGAAAATGATCTAAGAATATATTAAAAGCTTGGCCATAGATTGAAATAAGTACCGCAGTGCTTAACTCAATTTCTGAAAGAAAAAAAAGAAAGAAAGAAAAAAAAAACTGAGACAAGACCCTAAAGAGCCCAGACGATTATTTTACAGAAGTTATTCAGACTTGTACTGTTCTTATTTATGGCGATTTAGAACTAATCAAACCTGTTTGTGATTCATAACTCTTGGCTATTGAGAGTTAGTGGATCATTACTCGGTTGCTGTGCAGTTATGGAGTGCTATCACAATGGATGACATCGCTGGTGTGTTTTTCTCTCAAAGATGTAAGCTGTTCAGTGTAATTGAATTAGAGCTTTATTACCTGAATGGACACGAGTGATGTATGTTGAAAACAGTCTGATGTTGTGTGGCATCAGTGTAATAACTGTCGTATGTACCAGTCGAGAACTCAGTCAGGTGTAATGACAGTTGATGAAACATGTTATTAGCGTTTAATCTGTTTCTTCTTAACTTCGTTGTTTTTTTTTTCCTTGTTGTGCATATGTTTAACTCTATTTAAATTTTAAATTTATTTATTTATCAGATTTATTTAAATTTTTGAATTTATTTATTTATCACATTTATTGCTGTTTTTGCTTTTATCAGTGAAATAACTGTTGTATGTCATTAGAGCTCAGTATATTAAATCAGTGAAGAATGTTACTAGCTCTTAGTGTCTTTCTCCTTAACTTATGGGGTTGTTGATTTTTTTTTTTTTTTTTTTTTTTTCCCTTCTTTTTGTGCACAATTTGTTTTAATTTTCAG